>APFE030417051.1:68690-82088 GCA_000404065.3 Pinus taeda
AAGTCATCTATAAATGATACATAGTACACAGACTTACCCAGTGATGGAACCTTCACAGGTCCAAACACATCACTATGCACAAGCTCTAATATATGTTTCGCCCTCTTACCACTAGAGGGAAAACTCACCTGATTCTGCTTCTCATATACACAATTTTCACAGAAATCAAAATCCAAAGAGCTATTACTCATAACTTCTACCATACCTTTACCATGAAGTATTTGAAGTCCTTTCTCTCCAGTATGTCTAAGCCTTTGATGCCATAGCATGGTCTTCTCTCCAGAGACCACTAGATTTTCTGCTCCACTTTCAAGAACCACAGAACTGTTGCACCCATCAATAACAATGCTACCTTGCAGCTTGTACAGAGTTCTAATCCAAACTCCCTGCATCAATATTAGTGCTCCCCAAAACATTTTGTGGGTATCCTTCTCGAACATTGATTTTACACCTGCATCATCCAACTTGCTGACAGAAATCAGATTTCTAGCTAATTCAGGAATACACAGAACATCCGAAAGTGTTCTAACCCTTCCACCTTGCAACTTCAACTTTACTTTTCCACGACCAATGATTCTATCCTTTCTATCATCCCCTAAGAATAAATCATCACCATCGTATTTCTCATATTCACAGAACCACTTTTTATGGGGAGTGAAGTGAATGGATGCACCTGAGTCAATCAACCATGCCTCATGATCTACATGTGTACTTGAAGAAGCCAAGTACACATTGCCACCTTCATCTGAGGTGGTTTTCCCCTCTGCAGAAGGAGCATCATCAGATCCCTTTCCTTTATTAGGAGCTTTAGATTTACAGTCCCTTTTGTAGTGCCCTTTCTTTTTGCATTTTCAGCACACCACCTATACAGGTTTTCTTAGAGATTTATATCTCCCTCTAGATTTAGATCTCCCACTCGATGACTGATTTTTGTTTCTATTCTAGGACCGTTCTCGTATAGACAAGACATCACCATTCTGGCTCTCCATATTTTTCCGTCTCATCTCCTCTGTCAGCAAGGTTGAGACTATTTCATCAAACTGCAAGGTAGTTGCATTGCTACCTATTGCAATAACCAGACTATCCCATGAATCTGGTAGAGAACACAACAAATTGATGCATTTATCTTCATTTGAAATTTTAATATCAACAAATGCTAACTGAATTACCACAGTATTAAATGCGTTCTAATGCTTTTTCACCGAGTTTCCATCTTTCATCTTCAGGTTATACAACTTTTCTCGCAAGAACAATTTATTCACCTAAGACTTAGCTTAGTACAAAGTCCCTAACTTGTCCTAAAAAGCCTTCGTCGTAGCTTCCCCTGATACATTCAACAATACTGAATCTGAGACACACAATCGTATTTTGCTCTTTGCCTTCTGATCCAACTTCTTCCATTCTTCATCGGACACTCCCGTTGGTTTAGTACCCAGATCTACCGCGATCCACTAATATTTATCCATTAACAGATCCTCCATCTTGAGTTTCCACAACTCAAAACTATGATCATTAAATTTCTCGATCTCTATCTTTCCGCTACTTTCCATCTTCTTTCACCACCAGAATCAATCTCGCAGATCTCCCACTGAACAGGGTCTACACAGGCCCGAGTGAAACCCCTTAGCAACAAAGGCATCCCTTTGAAGCCAAAAACAACTCTGATACCAAATGTAGGTTTTAACCCTGTACAGAAATTACCTGCATATGAATTCTAAAACACAGAAAGTAAATAATGTGAGAGCATAACACATAAAACACATATATATAGAGATTTCCCCTGGATCCCAAAACTGGGACTACCAGCTTGATTTTTCATTATTTTCCTTTCAATGTTATAATACATATTTATACATGACGAAGCATCCAATACCATGGACCGAAAACCATCGTGTCCAATACCATGTGCGAAAATCATGCACAAAACCATAGGTGGGTCTGCCATCCTAACATAGGGTCCAAAACCGAACCCCACAAAGTGGGGTTACAGGTATGCCTCAAACCCCCTGTGATCCCCCCTCGCTACACAATCGGCACAACAAAGGGGGGCTCCGCCCCCCAACCTCTCGGTTAACTACGTGGGCAAGTTGTGGAAAGAATATAACACAACCCAACAGTGATGGTGAAGGTGGTGTGCTGATGCCAAGCTTGGTCATACGTGATGGTGTGCATGCACCTCATGGTGACATCTTGTTGAAGCAAACTCTTGCCTCTGTTGCAACCAGTGCATTGGTTCGACCCCTTCATCCAACTCGTCTGCTAACATGCGCATGGTATTCTTGGTGCGGATGAACTCGAAACACAATGATGCATAGTGTCCATGTTGATCTTCAAGTGTGTGATGGTGGTTATGCGCATCAACTTGTCGAAGTGCATGTTTAGCTCTAGTTGGACTTGCTTCTTGTCTTCGCCTTGGTGAGTGTGTTGAATGGGTTGGATTGCATGCATGTGCATAATGACATGCATGCTGCTGAATCCCTTGCATGCGATCAACAACACTGCTCACCATGTCTACTCCGTGTTAGCTGCTAGGATGGATCTTTAACTTGTACGGGCTCAGTTTCATCCGTGAGTGCACGTTGCGCCCATTATTGTTTCTGATCCTGCTGCAACTCATTCGTCTTTCTGTGCAACTTCATGTTCTTCCTTGAGTTGCTGCTTTAGCACATGCAACTCCTTCTTTGTTCCATTCTCTATCTTCACATGACCTTCATGTCGTGCCATCACCTCATATCCTGAGTCTGCAAAGTCGCTTTCATTATCAATGGATCTTATTGATCTTGCAACTTTGTCTCGCCTTTATGTTGTCAACAACCTTCCCCTTACATTTGCTTCATTCATTGTATTTGTTGTGTTCGCTGCATTTGGTATACTACCTTTAGCTATTGTTCATGATGATGCTTGCTGTGATGCTGCTGCTGTGAGATCTTGATGTCCTTGTCTACAAACAACTTGATGTCTATGTGAGTAGGCAAACTCATAAACACTTGATCAACTGCATCTCCAGGTGTGCTCTGAATGATGTCTTCGACTCTGCTCTCTTGGAAACCATTGTACCTACACTACTGAGAGACAGATGAGCACCTGCAATACCTAGGAACATGGAAACACTCATGGCAAACAATTTGTTAGTGGAAAACCAAAATGTACTTGAGAACTTATTTGCAACATACCAGTGTGATTGATCATGAAGGTTGAGCACTTTCAGCCGGGAGGTCAGGAGACCGTCCGCCAAGACTGCACAAGGCATAGTATGTGGCTGCTGGGGGACTCACTGACTACTGGAACTATGCAATGCACAATCTATTATGGCTACTAACTGCTAGGATTACGCAATGCGCAATCTTAGCTGGCAATTGGTGTAGGCTCAGTGACTGCATTATGAAATTATCATGGCCAACAGTCACTTTCCTCATGATTACGAAAAACAAGCCTGGGGAATAGCTGCTAGGTAGAAATGCACATTTTTGGGAAGGAAGGAAGAGCCTTCCCTCTCAAGATTGTGCAATGTTGTCTTGGTGAGGCTCTTGGTGAGGCAGAGTCCAGGCTGAGGTTGGCCAGACTCACCAATGGGCAACTGAAAGTGATTGTGAGTGTGAATGCATGATGATACTGAGTGTAATAATAAGTGAATGATCATGCATTCAAATGGTGAATGATAGATTTAGAAAATGAAACAACATGCATGTGGGTGAGGCAAGTCGCCGAATCGGCGAACATTTGCGAAAAAAAGTTTCATGTATGCGATAGTAATGAGATGTTTGATGAAAATTGAAACGGTGCTAAGACAAGCTAATATACATGTAAATGACCGCAGGTGTTCAAAGAAATCAAGAAAACAGTACTCATACAAGAGAAAACACAAAAAGCGATACAAATTCAACACAAGGCATGGGAAGCGAGCTAAACCCAAAACAATTGAGTTGAATGTGCCAGCTCCTAGATGTGATGTGGGATGTCAGAGCTGCAAGGTTGATGTGAGGAATGAGCTCTACAGTGTCCGGTTGATGGGTTTCGATAACATCGAGGTTGTGACGCACATGCCACAAATCTAGGGAAAGCGACACTTGGTGGGAGGTTTCAGAAATGATCCTTGCATGTAACCTCCAACTGCTAAACATAGATCTATGAAACAATGGATGCCTTTGAATGCTGCCTTGTGAGAAGCAGCCTATGCATGCAAGTCAGTTTTGTTTGGTCTCAGAGGGAACTGGTCAACTCAGTTGCACATGAAAGAGACTGCTCGATTGCTTGAAGGAAATGTGCATTTCTAGCTAGGATATGCGCTGACTATCCAGGAGATTTGCGCAATTTCTGGGTAGAGAAACTGACTGTTGCCTAGATTTCTTATATTTTGGGCTAAGCAACCCTGCTGGGGAAAATTGCGCAATTCCTGTTGGGAGTGTTGACTGGAAGAATTATGCAATATTGGAACCCAACAAGCTGCCAGAGAGGATTGCGCAATTTCTGGAGGGAAGGCTAGTTTCCCTCTAGAAATGCTTAATTTTCTTGGGGAAGCTGCTCAACCTACAACTGGACCAAGTCTGGGTGAACAACCTATGAGGGAATGGATCAAGCTGTGATCGACAGGCTTTCTTTGTGCAAAAAAGACATTGAAGCTTGTGAACTTGGCGCAGCAAGGCAAGCTGCTGTGAAGGTTGGAAGGGAGGCTCCAAAACGAAACTAAGGCAAAATTTTGGAGGGTGGTTGTAGCCACTACAATAGGACCATTATTGATGAGATGAGCATATCTGAGTGCTTCTTTAGTATGAGATTTGCCATGAGATTTTAATGAGAAGGAAATATAAGTTTGTAGCCTTAAGCAAAGTCGAGATTCAATACATGGTTACTAGCATGGCTAGTTGTGGAGAAACTTGGTTGAGGAAGCTATTTGGAGAGTTTTTTGAGCAGGTTATGGACATGATAGGGATACATTGCGATAATAATGAGTCAGATCTGATTGGCAAAAATTCTTTTATATATTTGGAACTAATATAGATTCATATATTGAGATAGTTTTGTTGTAAGAAACAAGCTTAGGCTTGTGGTTGCTACCTCCATGAGTGGGAGGATGAATAGGGTAGCATTTTTGTGATATATATTTGTTCTAATATAATATTTGATTTGATGTCCTACATGATCAACATACTACTACTATTGAAATGTTATGATTAAACTCTTCAATGAGTTGTTTAAGCTGATACCAGATATGAGCACGATGATATGTTTCTAACCTATAGAGAGCAAGATTGATCAAGGACATTGATCCAACTCTGCCCCCCCCCCCCGTCTGAGGAATTGAGATGGAGCGTTGTTGGGGTTAAGGGATCTCTAGAAAATATGGTATTACCCCTATGTGTTACCCATAGAGTGAAAGATATTGCTCCCTTATCTTGGTCTATGCAGAGTATACCCCATTTGGCTCATACCCACATCTTGGGCTTGTTGGGAATACTGCTCCTCGTCAAGCCAACAAGTTGAGAGAGTTCTTGGAGGTGTGTCAGCCAAGCTGATTATGATGTAGGTGTTCTACCACATGAATTTTGAGGGTCATTGTTGGGAATATTAGTGGGAAATAGGATGGATGAGACATTGCATTGACACAAGGTGGAAGATGGTTGCTCCCCCATGCAATGACACCTATTTCTTGACACAGGGTGGAAGTTGTTTGCTCCCATATGAGATGACTTGTGGTGAGTGTCCAATAGGACCTTACCCACAATCATAAACATGAGGTGAGAGTGTCCCATAGGACCTTCCTCATTGTCATTTTCGGTTGAGACTGAGCTCCCCGATGTGGTTCCAAGTTGAGCAAGGCTCCCTAATGTTAAGCTCTCTGATGTTTCTAGGTTGTAACATTGGGCTCCCTGCTGGTAGTGATTTTGAGTGGTAGCATTGGTTAACTGATAGATAGAGGGTCGTAGCTTAAGTCCCACTCCAATGTTAAATTATTATTCTTTTAGATTCGAGAATGTTGAGAATATGAGAAGAGACAATCAAGAGATAAGCAGGGATAAATAGAGATGAGAAAAGATGACCAATGTTGTCATTTGATGATGAGATACTTGAGATAGGATATAATTTGATGATAAGATACTTGCGATGATTATGTGATGAAGTTGGAATTTGTTCCTAGTTGAGAGGGAGTGTTAATTTTGTAGTTCACTAACAAATTCTAGCCATGGATTGAGATTTCTCTTTTCGAGAGGACCAATTTTGACTATTGAAGCACCCGATTTGGACAATGGAAAGTGTATTTTTGAATTAAAGCCCACATGCACACATTTGATCAAGTTGGCCCTAAAGAAAATTCGACACCCTTGGAAGGCTATAAATACAAGTCAAGTGACCCTCATTTGGACAATCATCATGAAGCATTCTTCTTTGTCTTTGGCTTGCACAAGTCTGAGGCAGGCCTATGGAGAATTGGTTCACATGAAGTTGAAATTGCAGAGTCCGAAGTTCGCATATCTGTTTTAGGGTTTTGAGTCTTAGCCGCAAGCTTGCCACGGTGAAATCTCCACTGCAACCGCAAGCAAGTCGGTTCATCAGTGCGGATGAATCCTCTCAGCTGCATGCACACCATGTCTTCCTTGCGGTTGGAAGTAAGGTTTAGTTTTTGTCAGTAACCACAGTTGACCGCATATGACTAAAGTTGGCTACACTTTGATGAAGTGCTATCTGATCAATGTTTTTGCTGAAATCATCTTTTGGATCTTGTTCGATTGATTTTACTGGGATCATCTTCATGGATATTGTTTAGTTGATATTGTTGGATAGGATTATGGTTGAAGATATGGATCATTGTACTCTCCTTTGTTGAATAATTCAATGACAATTTAATAAGAAGAAGAATTTGAAAAGGTTTTTCCTGTAGTGGGTTTTTCCCTGGTTTCCAACCAATCCTAATGTGTCTATGTGTGAATGTTTTTCTTCTATTGGTCCTTTATGTTAAACACACATGGATAGCAAAAGAGATATGAAAGATAAAACATGCAATACAATTTTATTGACAAATGTATACATTTATAGTACATTATGTGACCGTTGGGATTCACATCCCAAGGTCTCTTGGACTCCTTTTGTCCATTCGGCTTCCACACTAACCCATTGAGGATTAGGTGTCCAACATTCCCCCCCTTAATCCAAAGGGTTATGTACGAGTCCAAGAAGAGAGCTGTAATACAAAATGTGCAAATATGCATGGCAGCACTAGGCTGAATGTGCTCTCTGAAATGTTGGTATATAAAGGGTGGTGGTTTAAGGATGGCCACCAACACTAGAACGCTTAGTGCAGTTCCCGGAACTCTTCCAAAACTGGCAAGAAACTGAAGTTTTCTACTAGAGGAAGTAATCCTATTGTTTTAAAGAGGGAAACATTCAACCATATAAGGGAGGTCTCACCCCGCATAAAAGGTAAAACTTCAACTTGAAAAGGGAAGTCTCAACCTGTGATGGTTTAAGGATGACCAACAACTCTGGAATGCTTAATGCAATGCCTGGAACTCTTCCAAAACTGGCAAGAAGCTGGTGTCTTCTGCTAGAGGAAGTGTTCTCAATTTTGTTCTTGGAATTCTTCCATAGCTGGCAAGAAGCTGAAGTCTTCTGCTAGAGGAAGTGTCCCAGATTGCCAATTGAAGGCATGCTCACAGGCATATTTGTCTCTGGCTACAACTCTGAAACTGGTGTGGCAGGTTGTGGCTCAGGCTCGCTTGATGTGGCTTTGAAGCTTGTAGATGACCATCATTTCCCCCCTGTCAGATACATTAATGTTGAGAAGATGAGAAAACTCAACTGCAAGAATTTGTTCAATACTTAGAAACAAGTTTCTGACAATGTGATTTGGAAATATTTCTTGGCTGTTGAATTGCCATTGCCAAGAGCGATCCATCCAAGATGAAACTTGTCTTGCAGGTGACGTTTGTTGCTGAAGCATCTGTGTGAAGCATGGGTGGTTTTATGACAGTGCTTACATGGATGAAGATCAAAACAGTGATCTTTCAAATGGCCAACTCGGTCACAGTGTTGGCATTTTACAATCTGTTGTTGTTGTTGTTGCTGTGGAAGAAGAGGAGTAGAATCTGGAACAATTGAAGCTGAACTGTCATAAGGAGCAGGTGAACTGTCATGAATGAATCCAGCACTCTGAAACTGAATGGGCTTGGCATAGTCTGGAATATGAAAGGACAAGTCCTTGTCATATCCAAGACCAGTTCTGTGCTTGTTGTGGACAAGCTGTTCCCAAGGTCTGATGATGGGCTTGGGAAGTGCAGATTGAGTTTCTGCATCTGCATGTACAATTGCTGCTTTATTTGAATGAATAGTAACATTATTGACTTGCTGTTTATGGGATTTTGTTTCAATCTTCTGAACAGAAATAGGTTCAGAATGATGACTCCACTTGTGTAATTCTTCCTGTTGTAGCTTTGTCTCAAGCTGCAAAAACTCTATCTTTTCTTGTGCATTTTGTATGCATTTTTGAATGTCAGCAATAATGTCTTTATTGATTATTATTGCGCTGTCAGCAATGGATACGATTAGAGTTCTCAATAACTCTAATATTCTTTCAAGCTTAGCCATTTTTCTACACCTTAAAAAACCTCCAAAATGCCACAAAAAAATGTCAGCTGCTAAATATCTTCAAGTGACACAAGAAAGTCCTGTAGCTTAAAGGGAAAAAACCAACTAGAGATATCTTGAAACTATGAAAATTATATAGACTAACGTGAATGGCTAGAGAAACTGGCCCGTAGGATATTAGACTGTCGTCAAATGGTTTATTACTCTCCGACAACAAAAATCCATGTTTACCTGCTTTAATGGAAAGCCCAGGATTATCTGAGTTCCTGACTTGTTTCTAATAATATACATCAAGAATGTCTGGCTAATGAGACTTGGAAGGAAGTCATAAAAATTGAGTTGAAGAGAAAGTTGTTGATTTTCACAGAGAAGCTGAAGCTGAAGCTGCTCAAAAAATGTTGTACGGTTTCACAAAGAAGTTGAAGCTGAGGTTGCTCAAAAAATTAAATGTTGTATGGATCAGTGAGAGTCAAAGTTTGAAGCAACGGACATGGAAGCCTACTTTTCCACTCTGGATATTGAAGCAATCTGCTCCAAATCGTGTCAATAACCTCCCCAAATACAGGAATGAAGCACCCTGTGTAGAACAATTCCCAGGGCAGCTCAAAACTGGAAGGTCCAAACTGCTTCAGATCCCTCTCAACTTTTTGAAGTGGACTCCACAAACAACATTACGAAAGGAAGATATCCCATCACTTATACTTTGATGCTCATATTTTTTTTTTTAGAAGAAAAAAAACAAAGGTATTTACATCTCAAGAGCTGAAAAGTAGCATCTTCATATTCCGATCAAGGCCTGCTCACTTGAACAACTGTATCTCCAAATTATCAAAAAAGCCAGGTTTGTTCCTTCAGCGAAAGAGATATTCATGAAGAATACCATCAACGTATTACTATCAACCATAACGCCAGGAGATAGGACTCGGCCAGAGGTGGTATAGCAATATATGGAAAGTTGTTACCAGTGGATTCAACATATGTAGTATAGTGGCATGGTGGTATATCTCCTGTTGCACCACGGGGTATACCAGCAGTAGCGGAGTCGAACCAGTGGTGTGGGAGTATGACAAGAGTCCAGTCAATGATTGAACGAGAGTCGACACCGATGAACAACGTATATGGATCAACGTATATGGAGCAATGTATATGAAACAATGAAACAATGTATATGAATAACGTTATACCGGTGGTATTAGAGGTCGATTGTGGACCAGCGATATCAGAGCACTGTCGAGCACGAAACGTAGATGTATGAAAACAGTGGCACAAAACTGCATCGGAAGGTGGATTTACCACCTGCGTGTAGGAGCCATCATTCGAATGTGTGTCATGTATTACACAGTCTATGGGAGAGTTCTTGTAGAGTCGATGGCGAGAGGGAGCAATGCTATCACTGCGCCACTCTAAATCATGATTAGTGCAGTTCCTTTGAAGCGGGGGTCCACAATGTCGGATACCGAAGAATGAAGCAACATCAAATGTGTATACCGCACACAGCGATAAAAATGCTACCACAACAACACTATACCATCACTGCGAGCATCCTCAGAACAGCGGAGCATCCAAGAGGCACAAGAGTATGGAGGCCGAAGACACAATTAGCTTGGACAAGTTGGCTTTCTATGACCCTGTGGAATCAATGTCAGAGGTGGTATAACGTATGGTGGTATCGGGTATTACATTGGACTGGAGCCGCAGATCATGACAATCGAGGGGCCGAGTGGTGGTATTAAATAACCTCGAGCCAACAATGGTATGGGTAATCGCACCACTGAAGTAGAGTTGAAAACGCATGTAATAAAACTGTTAAGACATATTATTATATGGCAGATAGGAGCAGCAATTCGGTGAACCGACACCACAGAGAATAATGGTAAAAGCGTTTTTGCATGGGAGGATATACAAAGCGCATGGTTGATAAGCGCTCAAGGCAACCTAAATGATATGTCAGTATTTGCAGGAAAATAATGGCTCAAAATGGAGCAGGACCAGCAATCGCCCGCTCTTTTTCTTTTTAACCGTTTATGACAGTCAGAGAGTGATTATTGTATTCAGAAGAACAGGCAGACAAAATTAATGGAGCGTTACAGGTAATGAAGACTAGGCCAACACTATTCAAGGCAGCTCAGACCAGTTGCTCAGGGAATAACAACATCTTTTTTTTTTTTTTTTAACTAAAGAATAAACTCTAAGAAAGAAAACTACAGAGGCCACACATCATGGCTCTGATACCATGTTAAACACACATGGATAGCAAAAGAGATATGAAAGATAAAACATGCAATACAATTTTATTGACAAATGATATACATTTATAGTACATTATGTGACCGTTGGGATTCACATCCCAAGGTCTCTTGGACTCTTTTTGTCCATTCGGCGTCCACACTAACCCATTGAGGATTAGGTGTCCAACACTTTATGTTCTATTACACTGATGATGGTATTGTTCTTTCTATATAATTGCATATATTGTAAAACTGAGTAATGATATAATGTTATAGAGTGAATTTAATATGAAAATGACAATTATTTAAAGCAAAAAAACAATGTAACCCAAAAATTTAACATCTAATTATTCGGAGTGACCAACAAAAAAAATTGCAAAAATTTTCATTAAATTTTTCACAAATTAAGCGCTCTAATAAATTCAAATTCAAATTCATGAAACATTGGAATTGTGAAAAGTTCACAACGATTTTAATAGATCTTAGACATTCTGTCGGATTTTGGACAAAATAACTGGAAAATATATTAGATAACCTTCAACATACGACATTTACCACACATTCCCAAGCGGTTGATGGCACAGACTATGGTAGCAATTTGCATTAATTGATAAAAAATTGAGTGCAGACTTTCCTACCTTGCATGTCCTCGGGATTGGCAATCTGCACTTTGCCCTCCACCCTGCGATATTTTTAAGAGCCCCTAATTTAACTTTCATTACATGTTCAGAGATCTTGCAGCCAGAAAAAACTTTATAGGCCAAGACTTTTACAATCCCCATTGCTCTCAAGTAATGCACTGATCACGCTGTTTGAAGTGAATATTGATACTGATATTATTATCTCTGATCTCACATTCAACCAGAGGTGCTAGTGTCAAAGCAACTCGATCGACCAAGAGATACCATACGAAGTTGCGACCTCCAAATAATAATTAAGAATGTGCTACCAACGCTGGCATTCAGGCTTGAAATTTCAAATTTATCTTACATGTTATATGGAAATTTGATGACAGTTCTTTGTTTAAATTTCTCATCTCCGTGGCTTTGGCTTTGCTTTTTATGTAGATTCACAAGCTTCAATTTTTTTAATTGTTATATGAAATTTTTTTATAACAAATACAAGGTAAGTTTGAAGGTAAACACTATATAGCTCACTAGTATAGCTCTCTAATACCAAAAAGTTTTTTATAAAATTTATGCCCACTTTGTCTAACTAGAATTCCACTGGTTTTTTATAAAATTTATGCCCACTTTGTCTAACTAGAATTCCACTGGTCCAATCTTTCTCTGTATTTATTTTTTATCCATAAAAATCTCATTTCCAATTAATTACAGTAATAAGAAATAAGCATTGCAACTAAACACGTTTTCTAACTTAACCTCTATTTAAACCACCACTCATTAGAATTTATGACGAATAAGTTAAGTAATAAGAAATAAGCATGGCAACTAAACAGGTTTTCTAACTTAACCTCTATTTAAACTATCACTCATTAGAATTTATGACGAATAAGTTAAATATGTAGATGTCAAATTTACGGTTTAGAATTTTTCTCACTTATCACATTTGATATTTGAAAAATTTCTACAACCTTGAAATATATTTAAAATTGAAATAAAAGTAATTCACTTGTGTTGTTTTGGATTCCAAACACCAAAATTTAATGTTTGAAAAATTTCCACAATTTTGAAATATATTTAAAATTGAAATTCACTTTATTGTTTTCGATTCCAAACACCAAAACTCCAGAGACCAAATTGCTAATAAAATTTATTTTCATATTACTTGTATCTTTCAATACCACGAACACATGAGTAACATCTCCTAAAATTTAAACACGGTTTTTCCCTTACAAATTCTCTATTTTCCATCCAATTAAATATTTTATTCAGGCTAAAACTACACAAATTAATTAAAGGAATATTAATGTGCGCTTGAAATGGTTATGATTGAACTGCGCAACGTGAATTTGTGATATGTGAAAGTGCACAACTTTATGTTTTATAAAATAGTGTAATAGCGACATAATTAAAAATGTCAATATAAGTTTAGAGGTTGTGCGCATAAGATAATAGTTTGAAATTTATAAATCTTGTTTTTGAATTGTCTTTGGTCGAAGGGTTAGCTTGGGTTTAAAGTCGAATGTTTTTGTACAGCTGTATTTGTTGAGATTTTCTGTTTGAAGTGAAATAGGCAGAAATCTCTGTAGGTGACAACAATAGGGATTCAGTTCCTATATTTGATGTGAGGGAGTTATGAGGTTGTTAGATTCTCTATTCTATATAATAGGCAACCATTCGGATGGTTTGCTAAGAGTGTGTGAAGATTTCTTGATGTAATCTCCAAATTTTTTATTAATATATTCCTGATGCCTATGTTTGGTGGACGTAGCCCAGATTGGTTGGGTGAACCACGTTAAATATTGTGTTATGTGCTTGCTTCTGCTGTGTGTTTAAGCTTCTGCTGTGTGTTTAATTTGTTCGCTGAGCACCTGATCCAACAGTATTTTGTTTTAGGGTTTTCCTGAGTTTTATATTTCTTATTTTTATTTAAAAATTATTTGGAAAAGTAAACTATAAATTTTTTA
>APFE030417057.1:0-11421 GCA_000404065.3 Pinus taeda
CCCCGCTACGCTGATGTCGCCAATTACCTTGCAATAGGTAAGATACCAAAACACTTAACCCATCAAGAACGTAATCAGATTGTTCAGAAGAGCACTTGATTTTCGTGGATTGGGGGCTATTTGTTCCACACAGGGGCAGCATGCAAATTAGAAGATGTATTCGAGAAGATGAAATTTTCGACATTTTAGAAGCCTGTCATGACGGACCATGCGGGGGACACTTTGTTGAAAAGAGAACAGCACATAAAGTATTGCAGATAGGATACTATTGGCCTACAATTTTCAAAGATGCGAAAAATTTTTCCCAAGCCTGTGACAGCTGCCAGCGAGCAGGACGACCTGACCAAGCCGATGAAATGCCTCTGAGACCACAATTAGTCATTGAGCCATTTGAACGATGGGCTCTTGATTTCGTTGGGCCCATTAATCCATCATCAAATCAGAGAACATACATTCTGGTGGCGACGGACTATGTTACTAAATGGGTCAAGGCCGAATCATTGCCTAGGGCTACAGAAGATTCTGTAATACAATTCTTGTTCCTTTTGTTTGTACGTTATGGACTTCCGAGAGAACTAATTACAGATGGTGGATCACAATTTGTTGGAAATAAATTAGCTACAACACTTAACAATTATCATGTCCAGCATAAAATTACTACCCCATATCACCCGCAAGAAAATGGGCAAGTAGAAAGTAGCAATAAGGTAATAGAATCAATTTTAACAAAAACCATTGCATCGCATAAGTGTGATTGGGCCACCCGATTACCTGAGGCGCTGTGGGCTTATACAACCACATGGAGAAGTACCACAGGCTATTCACCCTATCAATTAGTGTTTGGAAAACAACCTATCTTCCCCATAGAATTCGAAATCCAAACGCTACGAATTGCACAGGAAGTCGGCCTAGATCTGAGTGAGGCACAAATCAATCGATTACAACAGATTAATGAATTGGACGAGATCAGGCTCTCTGCATTACAAAATACTGCAGTTAGTCAACAAGAGCAAGCTAAATGGCATGATGCACTTATCAAGAACAAAGTCTTTCACGAAGGAGACTGGGCTCTGTTATATGACTCTCGGTTTCAGGACTTCCTGGGGAAACTTCAGACTCGATGGTTAGGACCATACGAAATCCAGAAAGTACATGATAATGGGACCCTTACTCTAATCACAATTGACGGTTCTCGATATGCATTCAAGGTAAATGGCCACCGAGTTCGTCTTTATCGAAAGCCACTCACTCGGGAATCCTTCTGTCAGCAGGTACGTCAAGACACTAATATGGAAATTTTAGGAGAGGAAGCAAAATCTTCCTCACCTATAATTTAGTAAGGAATTCATTTTTCTATAACTTGTACATAACATCTTGTATATATGTTTGCTTGATTTTTCTTTTAATTTTTGCATTCTAAGTGTTTCTGCTGTTCTTTTTCAAAAGGAACAGCACTTGCGTGTTTTTGCTGTTCCTTTTCAAAAGGAACAACACGTGTGTTTTTGTTGTTCCTTTTCAAAAGGAACAACACTTGTGTGTTTTTGTTGTTCCTTTTCAAAAGGAACAACACTTGTGGGTTTTTGTTGTTCCTTTTCAAAAGGAACAACACTTGTGTGATTTTGCTGTTCCTTTTCAAAAGGAACAACATTTGTGTGATTTTGCTGTTCCTTTTCAAAAGGAACAACACTTGTGTGATTTGCTGTTCCTTTCTAAAAGGAACAACACTTGTGTGATTTTTCTGTTCCTTTTCAAAAGGAACATCACTTGTGTGTTTTTGTTGTTCCTTTTCAAAAGGAACAACACTTGTGTGTTTTTGCTGTTCCTTTTCAAAAGGAACAACACTTGTGTGTTTTTGTTGTTCCTTTTCAAAGGGAATAACACTTGAGTGTGTCTGTTGTCCCTTTACAAAAGGAACAACATTTGAGTGTTTCTGTTGTTCCTTTTCAAAAAAGGAACAGCACTGGAGTGTTTCTGCTGTTCCTTTTTCAAAAGGAACAACATCCACGATTTTCTGTTGTTCCTTTCAAAGAAACGGCATCCCACGTATTTGTTTGCATGGATTCTTCTCTAAGGAACACGAACGACATGTTTTTGCTCTTATTGAGGATGCTTTGCGCCCATGTTCTCCCCAGTATTTAAGATACAGCTATGGACTTATGCAATGAACATAAATCATGATATACCGAAGTCAGCAGATCATAAATCGCCATCTCTATAAGGCCTAGTATTGATAAGAGGACAAGAGGAGGGACACTAACGTTTCTTCTTCGTTGTCATTGTCTTATTACCAGCGCTTTGGTTAGTGATCCTTATCATGAAGATTTCCCTAAAAATCTTTTTTTATTACCTAGGAGTAAGAGCAGAGGATTTATATCTGTCTGTTGGGATGATAAGACTTCTTCCACCATTCCCCACTCTTAAGGAGTGCGGAACCACCCTTATGTGTAAATAAATAATAGAAAAAAGGTGCTCTGCAAAAAGAAAAAGAAAATATGAATTATCAATTGTCAAATGCAGGATAGGGGGTCTCATCGAGAGCCAACCTACCATGATCATAAGGATGGAAGTGAAGTGGCATTCCCATTACGACCACCACACCAGGGATATGGTCCGAAGGTATACTAAATAAACAAACCTTGAAACAGGGGGTCTCATCACGAGCCGGCCTGTCCACGTTTCACACCTACCTTGTGAATGGCAGTATGGCTATCTGGTTACCAAGCCAACATAATGGCCTGCATTTTGAAAAAGCACTCTTAAGAATACACACAAAGGATCATGGTTCCGGAGGGTGAAATAAACAACTCTGCCAAGGTTATGAACACCTGTTGGTAGTAGAGCTCTGTTAATGGCATTGAAGTCGTAATGGTTACACCAACATGTATGATATCAATACTTTTTCGTCTCTTATATCCTTTGAATAGATCATATCTCATGCCCCGACGTATATATCGCATGAATACTCATTACCACCAATCATGGCAACGGAACTGACAATGACAACTGGAGACTTCGTACGCTTGACAAACGTCCCATCCCCTGGCCTCTCATTATATCACGCAGGCTCTTATGTAAAACACGATCTACCTTTTTGCCTCGATTTCGGTATTTCGTTGTTTTTCTAAAACATGGCATAATTGCATATGTTGTTTCTTTATGACTTGACTTCCGAATGGTTGCTGCTCCTCTATTTGATGGTTGGGGACAACCTATCAGATCGCGGGGGGGGGAGGTAACCTCATTACTCCATGGATTATGTGTCTGCACACTATTCGGGCAAGATAATGTACGAAGGTATGGCATGGTTTAACGGCATGATAATTCTATTTTACGGAAATTTCCATCCACAATCCTTTTTTTGTTGCATGCTCTGTGTTCTTTTCCAAAATTTGGCGAATATCACCCTAGAATTCTGAGTGGAATCATGGGGGGAAAGACAGTCCGAAGTGAACCTCAGGAGTTGACAGTCTCCGCTGCTGCCCACGAGATCCTAGAAAATGCAGGGTGGCTGAATTATTTCAGTCTCCTACAAGAATCGAATGAAGTTGTGGCGTTGGAATTCCTACAAAATTTGCAGGAGAACTACTCCATAGTAAGAGAAAAATGGATAGCAGTCACGGATGATATCATCGCAGAAGTCTCGGGACTACCAGCTGCCAGACCCGTATGGACGCTGAAGAAAGAAAGAATACAAAAAGTTATGGAGATTTTCCAGGATGAAGGCCAAAGCTTGATAGTCAAAGGGAAGGGAGTTCTGCCGGCAATGTTAGGGGAACCCTGGACCAAGTTAGCAAATATAGTGCAGAGCTACATCACTTGCGAAGGGAGGAAAGACGTGGTAAGACCATGTCATCTGAAACTCTTAGCTGTTTTGAAAGGAAAATGTTCTGTAAATCTCCCTGCACTCTTAAATTCGTTATTACATGATGCGGCCCGAAGCCTAAAAAAGGCACAACACATAGAAGCAGTCGTTAGCCACCATCAACTGATTCGATTGATAGTGAGCTATAGTCTCACTCAACAACAGAGCAACTGGGAGGAACTTATCACAATGGTCGAGGGGGGATTGGATGCACCACCCCCAAAACCTAAACATTCCTCCAGCACGCCGGAACAATTAGAGAAACGAAGGGAATTGGCAGCGGAAAGACATGTTGCTCCAAAACGAAAACAATCCTCTAATACGCCAGAACGACCAGAGGAACCCAGAGAATTGGCAGCAGAGAAACACATTGCTGGTACACCCAAACAACCTAAGAGACCAAGGAAATCAGCCCAGCTGGCCCGGATACGAGGAAGGCTGGAAAAGATGCAGGGAACCACTACCCAGACAACCGGGATTACGGACGAACCTCCAGAACCAGAAGGAGGACCCTCCGAAGAAAATGTTGAGAAATCAGGGGCCAAGGCTGAGCACCCTGGAGGAGGAATTGAGGAAGGGGACGGGCATGCTAGGACAGAAACATAAGCTGAACACTCCAAGGCAGCAACCGAGCAGGTCAATCAAGAAGAGGAAGTAGTACAGCCAGGGGGCAGCCCACTGCAGGACCCTGTGGGTGAGGAGGAATTGGCAACAGTCCTGGCCAATATGGGGGAGTATGGCCAACCCTCCAGCACAGCAGGCATCCCTGACGGACCCTCGGAGGAAGACATACCTGAGAAAGCGCATGCAGAAAAGGCAGGAGAAGAAAACTTGCCCGTTTATGATGATGAAATAGGAGACACCAATCAGGAACAATCTGTTCCCAAGACACCAGAAGAAATTCCAGAAGGGGAAGGAGCAGATTTAAGGGCCAGTCAGAAACCCTCTCCCGAAGCAATAGAAATTAAGAAATTGAGGAAACAACAGAGTTTGCTGGGCACTATAGCCAAGCTCTGATAGCAAATTCGAATTCTGAAAGCCAACTTGAGGATACAAAGGACCACAAGGAAAAGAAAGAGGGCCACTGCAGCAAAATCCCGGAGGACAAGAAGACGACAGACCTATAGCCGTTCTGTTGGTCAAAACCCCATTAGGAGACCTACTACCAAAGAACAGACTGTTGTTCCTAATGACATTGAAGAACAAACTACTGTTCCAAATATCGTTGAGGGACAGACTGTTGTTCCATCTGACCCTAAAGAACGGATGGACATTCCAATTGAGGTAGAGGAACAGCAAGAGGCTCTGACGACAGGGGAACCACAACAACCTTTTATTCATGTTAAGAAAGAAAAAGAGAGCAAGGAGACCCAAACAGAAGCACCACCCTCAGGGGTAATTCGGGTTCTAAACTCTAAGCAGCATAACAAAAAGGTCTAGGTAAAATTCCCAGCCTCTACGGCTTTATGAAAAAGGATCCAAAAACAAGGACCTTGCACAAAATTATGAAGCAAGCTCAGCAAGAAGCTGAACAGTTGAGAGAACAAACAATCCCCTGGGAGAAATACGAAGAGCTACAACAACAACTTCGGGATATTAGTCAGTCCGACAGCCAGGCCTTCAAAGGATGGCAAAAGGAGCAAGAAAAGGTTGCTAAGGTAACTCGTCGATTAGATAGTGTTATTAAGCAGATGGACGTTGTGTGTTCCTTGTATAATGACATTTTGACCTGTAGGGCCCCTACTAAAAATTATGCTTTATTTTTTCTTGAACGATATTTGCGATTGAAAATGAAAGCCGTTAGGGCAGGTGCCCCTATCCACATCAATACTGTTAATGATTTTATAGATTGTTGCAAGCATTATGGAATTAAGGTTCAAAGATTATTGTGCGAATTTTACTTGCACAACCTCGTGCTAGACCAGGAAACTGATTTAAATCCTGTCCCTTTTGTTGGCGATATACAATTCCAAGCCTTCATCTCATTTGGGGTTAATCAGCTGAAATGGCTCAGAGCTTATAACACCTTTCAGAGATAGGAGAATAGCCTAGAATTATGGGTACGAGCCGAGCCTAGAGACCCAGTGACGCTATGAAGAGAGCATAGGAGCCTTATGAGGACCCTGGGTGTCATCGAGATATTAGCACCCATGCACGAAGACTTGATCCGACATAGTCTGGAATATTTTCTGACTATTAATGACCTTGCCATCGATGCTGCAAAATTCCGATACCGTACCTCTAGCCCAAACATCCAGCTCAAGGAACCATTCAAATACGAGAATTTGAGCTGGCTGCTAGCTGATTGAACCTTTATGGCGAACGTATTCCGCAAGCAGGTCCATCCTGGTTGGGGTATCGATTTCGTAGTCCAATTATTTTGCACCTTGCACCCGGATATCAGGCCTTATATGAAATTCCTGTAGATCAAATAAATCAGTTCTTTGATAATCTAGCTGCTCATCACGGTTGTCGGCCTCCTCACGAGATTCCCTCTCCGGCCTATTCTCTTACCGCCTTGCATGTCAACTATAATGTTTTCATGAGGGCATGAAACAGGGTAAGCAGGAGGGTGTGTAGAGCACTTGAAAGGTATGCTTTTGACAAACAATTTAGTGGCTTTTCAGTAATATTTGTAACCTTTTCT
Organism: Pinus taeda; assembly: GCA_000404065.3. Taxonomy (NCBI): domain Eukaryota; kingdom Viridiplantae; phylum Streptophyta; class Pinopsida; order Pinales; family Pinaceae; genus Pinus; species Pinus taeda. The sequence continues at coordinate 6,510 of APFE030417057.1, forward strand.
GCATTGTGAATTCAAAGAGATAAAGGATTTTAATAAAATGTGCAAGAATTAACATGGGAAGCTCAATCATTAATAATTGTTGTTTTTCCATACAGGGAGAGGTGGAAGCAAGGAGTTGCCGTCCAAAAGCGAAAAATAGAGGAAGAATAATTGATGTCCCTCCAGAAGGGAACCAGATGCGAACAAGATCGAGCAAATCAGAGCTGAATAACCCAGGAAAGGAAGGAGGGATACCAATTCGGCGAACGCGAGAAAGAAAAGTAAAGGATTAACAGATTGGCGAATCCCTCAGGATCTTCGATCCTGAGGGATCGTTGTTTTACTGATCCTTGTTACCTAGATATCTCCACCGTTACTCTTATATAAAGGAACAACATCGTTGAGCAAAGGGACTACTGCTTTTGTAATTTTCATTTTCAGACAAAACTTTGATCATCAAGTCTCACTGAGACCTGGTTTATTGTACATTTGTTGATGCGTTAATATAAAAGACTTGGTGTTTATTTCATCTTTGCGTCTAGAGTAACCTAAGGCGGTGTACCATTGGCAGCTAAGGGCCCGGCTCCGAAGGACACTTGCTTTTGTATCATTATACTGTGATTTATGCGTGGTTTTCTTATCTTTATTACTCAGTAATCTGATACATCTTTCATATGCTATGCTATGCTCTATTATGATCAATACATTAATGGTTTTTCCGTGTAATGAATCTGCACCATATAATTGGATCTCTTCAGAGTTGAATTGTGTGTTTTTAGTCTTAAACCAGCTATTTCTGTTATAGAGCATCGGTATGAATGTTACTGTCATTGGATCCATGTGAAATAACAATTATTGGAACTTGAAAGTACCCTTGAATGATCAAATGTCTTGTGTGATTCTATCTTTTGGAATAATTTAGCTATAGTTTAGCATCTGTTTACTTTTGTATTTTCTGAACGCTATACTACTAACCATTACTCGGACGAATAGCCTCGGATTGAGTTACTCTTTGCAATAACAAAACGTTCCCAGATTGATTTATTAATGTAGGATAATTAGAGGTGTGGGAGACCCTAGTTACAGCTCTACAACAGAGGACCACTGGTTAACTGATCTGGACGTGGTGGATGCCTGCTCTAGTTGTGACCGTAGTTGAACAGAGGGTGGTGAGAGTGAGCCAAGCATTTTTGTAATTGCTGCGTGATTTTTGGTGAGGGAGTGAAGTGGCCAAGTGTATGTGGCCACATGCAGATGGTAGTGTTGTTCATGAACTATATGTTTTCCCCCTGTAATCACTGCCATCAATTGCACTGAGGTTTAAACGGCCAACACTCCCAGTTGTTTTAATTTTCACGTGAGTCAATTGTCCACGTGTACTACGTTTCTGGCTGAGCGCTAGAGAAGGAAATTTTGGGTTAACATTGCTAGATTTGTGGCTTAATCCCACAATTCCATTCGTTCATGCAGTTCTTCAATTAGATTCATGCAATAGAGGAACAAGTTTTAGTCACATACCTAGAAGTTGAATGGTTGCTGTGAGGTGCTTTTTGCTGTTGCATGCATTTGTTTCAGTGGTTGCATGATGGCTCGGCTACTGATTCATGGTGTCTCTCTTGTGCAGGTATCCTCTGGTTGGATCCATATTGTAGGAGCTGGCTTCACGTTCAGATCTACACCCTCAAGTTGCTGATGTTGAATTTTCACATGAAAGAAACTTGTTTTCGCCATTTCTCCCGAACGATAGACCAGATCGATCTAAAACTTGCTGAGCATGTTCCTATCATTATTATGCACCTCCCATAGGAAAATTGTGATCAATGGATGCACAGATTTTGAGAAAAATAGAAAATGGCTAAATATTACAGAGATCAATTTCTTGGAAACCGTGCATCAGAATCGGCTGACACTGCTTGGGTAGGTTACTATCACCCATATGCATCTCCCCATGAAATAGGTTTTGAGATGCATAGATATGGAGAAAATGCAAAAATGGCTGACGGTGATGGAGGAATATTTCTTGGAAACCGTGCACTAGAATTGGATGAAATTGCTCGGCCATGTTGCCATCGTCCCTATACAACTCCCCCTATAACAGTTTTGCAAATGGATGCACGGTTTTCAAGCTAGGAAAAAACAAATTCTGTTCTATGTATTTTTTCTTCAAAACATTCTGCAAGTTTTTGCATGGAAAGAAAAACTGAGCTTGGGTTGTGATGCAGGCATGGAGATGATGAAGGAGGAGTTTGAAGATTGCAGGAGGACTTTTGAACCCTTGAGGAAGCTTCGATGTTTGCCAAACTGATTTTTAAAATCCATTTCCAGTCTTTTGTAATTTCTACAGGAACTTCGTGTAGAAAACACAGTTTTCATAAAAGAAGTACAATGAGGTAGAAAAAATGATGGAGAAAGGTGAGGGATGGAAACATGGATGCTTGCAGGCCTAGCCAATAGATTCCAAGCTTTAGATCCCCTTCCGAAATTGAATCTGGCTCACCTGAAGGTTCTAGAGGATGTTTCCTATAGAAATACAGAACTTCCTGTAGAAACGTCTGTAGCTTCATGTAGAAAAGCCTGTATCGTCCTGTAGAAGGCCCAATCTCAACCCGAATGTGACCAAATCCTAGAGAGATGAGTGGCCATGGAGGGGGTGTCTCAGGGGATGTCCTGGAGCCTGGTACGGAGTCCTGTCCTCGTTTTGCGTGCCCCTCTTTTCCTGTAATGTATTCCCTCCAACCTGCAATTTTTCACAGAGATTAGTCCCAATTTATTTTCTTTTTATTTTCTTTTTTTCTTTTTTCTTTTTTTTTAAACAACTAAGGCGTCTCATGGAGGTTTTCACCCTAATTTCTTGCCCTGGGCGCCTCCAAGGGAGGTTTTCACCCAGGGATATTATTATATTTTTCGTTTTCTCTTTTCTTCTTTTTTCCAACCCATTGACCATCTCATGGAGGTTTTCAATCAATGAGCCAATCTAAGGTGCCTCGGAGGAGGTTTTCACCTTAGATTTTTCCTCCTATTGCCATTTTTTCATTTTTTTCTTTTTTTTCTTTTTCTCTACCCTGCCCTACTTGAAAAACAAAATCATTCTCAAGTATAAGAATACTTCCAATGGAGCCATGTGCACATCGAGATTAGAGACAGAATGATGTGGAGGCTTGAAATGCATGCTTTGACAACTATCCAGATTTCAGAGACCAAATGATTTGACTTTGCAGGGATTAGGCATAGCTGAAGAAGAGAGTACTGCTACAACTTACTGACCGTCTGAAACCATATCTCAATATATCTTTGATATCCTTGGTCCTTTTGTTGACCTGGATCATTCTCCATATCTTCTTTTATCATGACCTTCACATGTTCCTCTTTTTGCTGAGTTTTCTCTTGAGTACATGGAAGATTTGATGGTAACCATGAGGGAACTCTCTCGATCTCAGATTTTGATGTCTTCTCTTCATCAAGTGCAGCCCATGGTTCTTTGATCTCTTCTTTTCAATATTCTTTTGTTGGATGTGGTCCTTCAATGCTTTCAACATAATCTCTTTTTTGCAATACTCTTCGTGAGCTATGTTGAAGATCATTGACCTCAAGTGGAGTCATTTGGACAGGTTGTGCCTCAGCTTTGCAATTGGGTTGAGCTACCTCAATGGGCAGGTTTGGAAATTGCGGTACGGGTAGCTGAGTGTCGGTGTATATTTGATATGGATGTGGATGGGTTTGCGATTGGGCGCGTGGTGGAGGCAAATGAGCGGGAGGAGAGTTGTACTAGGGCCTCCACCGAGTGAGACAAATGAGTAGCTGGTTGGGCATAATATGGATCTGTGAAGGAACAAGGAGGAGGTGTGAACGAGGAAGGATGAGTAGGGGTACCCCAAAAAGGCATGGAAGTGGCTTGATAGGGGTTGTAATAGGTCTCAAGTGTCCCTTGCAGTTCCTGTTGGTAAGGTATGGGTCCACGTGGCCTCCTTTGGTTCATATAATAGAGTGGTTGAGTGACTCCTTTGGCTCTTTGATATGCAACTTTAAGTCCAAGTAAGGAAGGGCACTGATTCGTAGGATGGTATTCTTCACAGATGAAACACACTTCTAGGGAGTGCATTGGACATTCACTCCTAGGATGCTTTCTAGTGCACCTGGGACAAAAGATGACCAAAGCCCTGTTGGCTTCCTCTTGCTTCCTTTGGATCTCTAAGGTATCCAGTTGCATGGCAAGAAACTGCCTCACATCACTCTTGAAATCTTCCATCTGATTTGAAAATTCATGTTTGGATAAGGTACTGCTCCCAACATTTCTCCTTGTAGCCATTTTCTCCACAGGAATGTTTTCCTCTTCTTCTCCCGTAGAGGTTCTTCAAATATGTCTTGCTTTCCACCTAGGGGTTCTTTAATCAGAGCCATCGAAGAAGAGAGAAGGTTGGCTGTGTGAAGCAGTGGGGGTGTTGTGCAATCATTTTTTTGAATTATCTCTACTCCTACAAGGCATGGAAGAAAATCTTTTTGGTTGATTTTTGTTTTTTTCTACTTGTACCTGCAAAACTGAAATAGATTAAACTGCAACTAACTATCTTGCTCAAATGAAATGTGGAATTGAAATGAAAGTAGGAAAGGACCAATCTATTTTGCTCAAATGAAATTGCAGGAATGAAATGCAAGTCTACTCTTGCAGAATTGAAATTGCGGAATTGAAATTCTAATATATAAAAATAGGAAATGTCTAATCTACTTTTGCGGAAATGAAATTGTAGAATTGAAATTAAATAAACTACTTAGCAGAAGGTTGTAGTAGAAAATAGAAGAAAAGCGGCAATCACCAATTTTTGAACTGGTAAATCCCCTCTGCGGACAGAGGCGATCCCACTAGCCCAACACGGGTCTAGCAACAATCACAAAACGCTAACACGCAGGTTCCTAATTGCAAATCAGAGATCAATGA
>APFE030417081.1:0-18018 GCA_000404065.3 Pinus taeda
GCAAGGTGGAAGTAAAGAATGTTGTATGGGTTCTAGAACATAGGTGGAGTTTGCTCTTAGTATCTATGATAGAGAAGAAGAGGTTGTAGCGTTCTAGGATGGACAAGCCTCACTGTTCAGACGCAAGGGATGTAGCTCTGACGAAGGCCACATCATTAGAGTTAGAGACAACAAACTACATAGATTAAAGGGCTAACCTATTTGAGCAAGGAAAGTAGAGAAATGATAGAGAGCAAGGAGCAGGTAGCTTCGAAGGTTGAGCAACTTCGAGGGAGTTAGCCTTCATGTTCAGATGGAGAGGAGCAATCAACATATTCCTCCAAGTCTGTCAAGAAGGTATCTTGGTATGAGATGACCTTACAAGTTATTTAGGAGTACGAGGCTTCTAGGAACCAAACTAAGGGGATTAGGAACTCGAGGATGTTTCTAAACCTAGTGGCAGGGGAGAATTCCAGTTTTTAGGGAGCAACCATGTCAGTGGATGCAGTTTTGACATCAAAGCTAGTTCTAAGGGGCAAAAGTACCTCCCTTGCTAAGAGGGAGTGTTGATGTATGTAGCTCAGGTAGGTACTTCTGCATAGGCCTAGGTGTTTAGGCATGTAAAAGGTCACCTAAGATCTCGTTAGGATACCAAGTGTGAGCAAGTTGCTTTTGTAACTTAGACTAAGTTTTAGACTTAGGAAAAACACATAATTATTATGTTGCCTAAGTAAGTTGTTTTTATGATTATATTTTAATCTTAGCCCTTGATCTCAAGTGAGGCGAGATCTAATCTTGGTTGTCAATCACTTTGGAGAGTAGGATTAGGGATTTAGTTCAATGTAAAGTTATAAAAGCAAGGCTAAGGAAAGGAGATAACACACTGTATAACAACACAAGACATTGAGAGAGACATCTCAGTGAGGAGTGTGTTGGAAAATGTAACTAGTTTTGGTCTTCATAATTGTTGTTATACTCATGTCATTATGTATATCTTATATAACAAGAAAAAGAAAGAAAAAAATATTATTTTCAAGCATCAAGTTGGATTCTTTAGAATAATGTATGAACCATCTCTACAATTGGATCATCCTGAACCTTGACATCTTCCATTGTAGACTCATCATGACCTTTTGACTTTACAAAACCTGAAAGCATTACCACAGGGAATTGTTGATTTTCCTAGTGTAATAGAAACTAGCACAATATTTTTGAAATATTGATAATTATTGTTGATGTAGATCTTCTTTTACTTTTTATTCCAATATATCATTTAGTAATTATACTACAAAAACTCAACCATAAAGAATAGTAGAATAGTAGAGATCACAATGCATAAAGAAGAGACAAGATTTATCGTAGGTGGACAGGGATGTGGGTTTGACGACGTCAACACAAATGGAGGTATGTGGACATGCGTGGCGTGCGGATGATGGGCCTGTGGTTGCTTGCGGTCGCCTGCACGTTGGATTCCAACAACTAGCTATGGGAGGCTTCGGTGCCACTGGTTGGTATCGAACGGTAGTAGGTAGGAACAAGATCAGGTTGGGTGGCTTCAAAGGTCTGTTGAATGCTGGAGGTGGTGGAATCTTGAGGCTATGTTGCTGTGTTGGTGTTTAGACAACTGTGGCGGGTGCAGCGGTAGCTGCAACGAGAGACAAGAGTGTCGAGAAGGGGTACGAGTAGAGGCGGAGTGGGAATAACCTGGCGTTTTTGTGCGAATGGGCTCCAATGACATACGATTGCTGTGATAATGCTCTGTCAGCAACTGGAATTTGTGCGGTATCTTGGCGTCGTCGACAACGCTGTGTCGGGCAGTAACCTGGATTTTTATTATTAATATTCTTCAATCTTTGACCTTTTTTTTCTTTAATATTTTTTTTCTAATATTTTTTTCTTCTTTTTAATAATTTTTGTAAATGGCCAAAGGCCTAAATGGCGATTTGGAGAAACTCCAAATTCTTGTAGCGAAAAACGCTGCAACGACAATGAAGTTGACGAATTTCGATGGCCAAAGACTTGGATCAGAGAACGAGCTTTGTGCAGCGGTGAAGCGGCCAAAGGATCGAACTCCTCTGATACCAAATGAAGTGAACAAAGTTCCTTTTACAAATTAATTACTCCAAAAGACTTGGAATATAAAGATATCCATGAGGATACAAATAATATATATTAAATGTGTGAATAAGAATTATAATGATTTACAATGAGAACGAGAGGCTTGCTTATATATCAAGCAAGTGTCTCTTCATGGAGAGTCATGTCATATTTAGACATGCCTCTTCAACCTAAATACTAATTATTATTAACTAATCATTATTACAATTATCCTCATTACTTATAATATATAATATATAATATATATAATATATATATATAATTAATTCGTAACATGCTTCTTTTGATTGGTCTTCTTGGTAAAGCATGTTCTTCATGCTTCTAGGGTTTTCCATGTCATAAGGTTTATTGTCACAAGTCAAGAGAGTCAATATCATTTGTACAAGACCCTATTGGGCAAGATGTAACTTGTAAAGTAATTTATTTTGAGTCTAGAAAGTCAAATTAGCCTCCTAGCACAAGTCGGCCCTACCAATGACAAGTCCACCTAGAAGAGGCTATTCGACCTCCTCAGATTGGTATATATATAGTTAACTTTGACCTCATTTAGCACCACTTTAATTATCTTCAGAAAGAAGTTCGATTGAGGCAAGGAACATCAAGGAAGCTAGAGCGAAGGTCAAGGAAGCAAGGAGAAATCAAAAAGAAGAAAGAAGGTATATTTTTGGGCATTATCCTCTTACATATGCGAAGGAATTAGGGTTTCTTTAGCTGTTACAGGCCAAAGTTGCAAACTTGAAGCTGGGGGCCAAAGTTGAAGTCGAAATTTGGTTGAAGAAGAATTGACCTTTGTTGACTTGGGTGATCTTTGACCTAATTGGAAGGGATTCTTGGAGGGCTGACTTGGTGCTTGGAGGACTTGGTCTAGGGTTTTGGTTCTTGGCTTTCTCATTTGAAGCAGATTCTATAAGAAGAGAAGAGATTCTTTCTGGGTTTTCCCCTTGGAGGGGTTTTTCCCTAGCTTGGATCCTAATTGTCGTGGCCGTTACTATTTTTTCTCTTGATAATTATTTGATGAAAATATCTAATAAAGAAACTTAAGGAGATAAATAAAATTCATAAGCAATTATTAAGGTTTAGGAGAATTGAATTAATAGTTGCCCTATTACATTCTCCAACTGAGTGGAGAAGGACTTCCATTCTAGTGTGCTAGGTTCGAGGAAGTGTAGAAGGACTTCCATTCTAGTGTGCTAGGTTTGAGGAAGTGTAGAAGGGAAGCTTGGAGATCTAGCTTATCCAAGTGGATCGAGGACCGATCTAGGGCTTGATCTACTAGATCAGTTCCAAGACATTTTTATTTATGTAATATTGTTCAGTCGTTCCATTTTCTTAGGATGGGAGCCCAAGTAAGTTTTGAATATCAATGAAGAACCATTGATTGGGCAAAATCTATTTGTGTCGTTGTGATTGAGATTGGTTGTGTGAAATTTTCTTCTGCTAATTCAATTCAGAACTCATTTGTGCTTTCATTTAGTAAATCTGCAGTATGTTGTGTTAATGAATTACCAAGTCTAAGGTTTAAGGAAAAATTAACAAGTTTAGACGTAAAAAAATGAGCAATATTAAACTATATCTAGCCCTCAAAAGTGCTAACTTCGGTGATAGATTTTGATGAACTAGTGAGCATTTGCAAGATCCAGGTTGGCATATTTTAACCATAAGAGAAAGACCCTAGATCTTGTCAACCTATATCAATAGATTAATCATGCCAAACTCTAAGTCAATTTTAGTGTTTTCTTTTTTTTGGGGTTAAATTAGAGATGCAGAAAAGTTAAAGACTAACTTGGTAGAAGGAGCAAGTCCTAACCCTTTTTTATTATTGTTTTTATTTGAAAATTAGTCTCGCTATAAAAATTTAAATAAGATTAGAGAAATTACTCAATTGGAGATGTGGAGTAAGATTGAACTACCATTAGGCATTGGGGTCCCCTTTCCTTTGCTTGAAATACTTGCTATAAAATTAAAAACTATAATGAAGTCATCTCCCACATAATGTTGGAAGAAGAGCAAGAATTTGGGATCAGCAAAAAAGAAGAAGCAAAGAAGTCCTAGCTCCAATGGAGAATAGATCTAAATGTAGAAAATAACCATTTAGGCCAGAGGGTTTGATAAATAAATGATGAAATAATGGTGCGAAACTATGCTATTTCCCTCAAATATTTCATAAACTTTATCAAGAAAATATAAGAAAATGTAAGAAAAATAAATCAATTATACTTCCTTTGCTCTTTTTCCCTTTATTGTGACCTCAATCGCTTGAGAAGTTTAGGATTAATGTCCATCTCTTGTAAAACACATGATAAATTACAAATTAAATGAAATGAAGAGAGTTAGGTAGATAGTATGAAGTTTCCTTTATTTTCTCCAATCGAGTGAAAATGAGTTAGAGCAACCTAAATGTAGAAAATAACCATTTAGGCCAGAGGGTTTGATAAATAAATGATGAAATAATGGTGCGAAACTATGCTATTTCCCTCAAATATTTCATAAATTTTATTAAGAAAATATAAGAAAATGTAAGAAAAATAAATCAATTATACTTCCTTTGCTCTTTTTCCCTTTATTATGACCTCAATCGCTTGAGAAGTTTAGGATTAATGTCCATCTCTTGTAAAACACATGATAAATTACAAATTAAATGAAATGAAGAGAGTTAGGTAGATAGTATGAAGTTTCCTTTATTTTCTCCAATCGAGTGAAAATGAGTTAGAGCAACCTCTTTTACGAGAGAAGAAGTTCTTCAAACCTATCATTAAACACAATGTGCCTTAAAATAACACGTGCTTCTTACAAGTGGTATTTTAACAAACTCCTAACTTCGTCTTTGATTTGGTCACTCCAATATTGTGGTCAAATTCCGCATGTATGGACATCAAATGGTCAAAACACGTGATAATTTTTGTGCGAAAAACCTTGAAAGATTGTTACATGGTCAATGTTTACCCGATTCTCTAATATGACCCCATTCTGGAAATCCTATAGCCAATCTACATCCAATGGTGTTGATTTGGTTGAATTATGAGTATTGTGTCAAAAGATAACTGCCGCTGAGCTAGCTGCCCAGAAAGAATTGTGCTCTAAGTTTCTAGCCATCCACGGGTGAAAATATTTCCTAAAGTAGCTTATGCAGGCTCCATATTGCAACAAGTATGAAATTTGTTAATGTGCACACTATGATGTTGTGGTATCCATGCTGTCATGGATCCTAAGCTAGTGTGCGTGGATTTCGAAGTACAAGGCATGAACTCCAATATGTAGTGCCCCAACCTATAGTCAAACTCCAAGCAAGATGTAAGACACCAAAACATATATAATCTAGGTTAGCAAAAATAACATATGCTAATCTTACCAACTTGCCTAAGCAATCCATGGTGGTACAACCTTATCCCCTTTACATGTGTCTTCATGGTAGGACATAAGTTATTGTCTAAGTTTCTTGTTTAGGGATAGGTAAGAATGATATAATTTATGGAAGTGATTTTAGGAAAAGCCTATGAATTAGTCATTATAGTCATGATGTACTAGGTCTGTATGTGGTCCAACTAGCCTATTTTAGGTAGGAATCTTCATTTAATTTATTGCAAACCATTGCGAGGTAGTATTTTTTATTCAACGTTTTGCTATTTTCAACACCATTTCTTTGTAATTTTTGATATTTTTCTTTAGTTTCTTGGTCTTTTTGTTGTTGTTGTCAGATGGGCATTCAACTCTAGGACTTTAGGGGGGGGGGCTTTTATTGAATTACTACACTTTTTTTTCCTTTCCTTTGCTCTTTACTTTGTAGCTCTTTTTTTTGGCTTGATTTAACTAAGATCTGCATGGTCTTTTTCTTCATTCAGACCTTTTATAGTGACATTTGGCAAGCTATTCATAAGTTGGGAATGCAAATGTATATGGATGAGATGGAAATGTAAGGGTAATTACATAAGTGTTAGGTATGGAGGTCATATGGTTACTGAAGCGAACAAAGTTCCTTCTACAAATTAATTACTCCAGAAAACTTGGAACATAAAGATATCCATGAGGATACAATTGTTATATATTAAATATGAATAAGAATGAGAACGAATGATTTACAAATGAGAACGAGAGGCTTGCTTATATACCAAGCGTCTCTTCATGAAGATTCATGTCCTATTAGACATGCCTCTTCAACCTAATTACTAGCTTAACTAACTATTATTTATGATTGTTATATTTTACGTTATATTTGCATTATTTATATATTTTATTCATTACATTGCCTCCTTCCTCAAAAGGCTGTCCTCAAAGCTTGTCGATGAAAAAGGCTTGATCTCTTTTTCGGCTTCAAATGTCTTTCTGTCTTGGAATAGTGATCTTTGCCAATATAAGTTGATATGATCTTCTAAGTGACAAAAAAATTGTCGCACTGAGAAGGGATCAGACCTTCCGAGATTAATCTTTTGTATAGCATTCTGATCACTGGAACTTTGTAACGACTTGTCCTCATAACACTAGGTTGAGGTTACATTACTCTTCTCTAGAACATTAGTTTGTTGTTTCAGTTCTGACTCGTTCAAATATGTAGCATGGTTGATTTGTCTGTTCTCATGATTCGGATGCCGAAATGGAACCTTTTTTGATTGATTTTTCCTTAATGGGCATGCGACAATTTTTATATTTTCTTCTGGCGAAGATGTTGTTGAGTTGGTTATGAAACATTCACTGGGGATGTTCATTGTTTGAACTGCAACATCCAAGCGCGTCTTTTCTTCAACTTGTTTGTCTTCTTCATGAGTTGTGACATTCACTAGATCGGTATTCATTCCCTTATTTTCAACTTGAACTGTTGTGACTGGAGATTTCGATACTTCTTCTTGAGTGACTTGTTCCAACTTATCTTTTAATGCTTTCTTATCCTCCTTAAGTTTCTTAGTTTGATTGAGTAGACTTTGATTATGATTTCTCAACCTTATTTTCAGTGTTTTGAATTTTAAGTTTTTCATCTTTTAGATCTCTGATTTGTTCTAATAAATTTTTATTAAGGTTCTTTAAATTTTCCTCTTCTTGTTCTGATAAATGCTGCTTGAGTTATTTCTTTGAGACTTTAGTCTTCTTCACTTGTGCCAGTAATTTTTTGACGTGGTCCTTGAGACGACAAATTTCTTCGTCCTTTTCCATTATTTCTTTGTAATGTATATCCGCAAGATTTTTATGTTCGCATTCTAACACTTCCTTGCTTTGTTGAATTTTGGCTATTTTGTCATTCTCTTGATCTTTTAGCTGCACTTTCTCGGTATACTAGATAACATCATTCTGTGGAAGTAATGATGGATGTAGAGAATCGAAGAAGGAATCCATTCTCTTTCTCTTCTCAATCTGTCGCTCAAATATTGTAATTAATTGTTCTATATCTCTTGTGATAGATTGTCTTTGTTCCTTACTCATGGATTCCATATTTTTTCTTTTCTTCACTTCTTTTATATTCCTTTTTTTCAACAATTTAATTTATTAATTTTTTTCTATTTTTTTTAATTTTTATATGATATATTCCTCTCTTTTTATATAATTTCCTCTCTCTCTTTTTATTGTAATCTATAAAAAATATTTCCACTTCTATCTTAAAAAAATCTAAATATATAATATATAATTCAAATATTCTCTTCTTCTTCTTTTTTGTTTCACTCTTTTAATAAAATTTTTATATAATAATTTATTTTTAATATATATAAATTATAAAATATATATATTATATAATTTTTAATATATAGTGTATATATATTATAAAATTATAATTATATAAAATTATATATAATTTTTTTGAGAGCGCTTTTCCCTTTATGTGTAAAATATATAGGCTTATATAGTATCCTTTTTATAATTATAATAATATTTTTTTTCTTAGAAATTGGATGAGACGTGGCTCTTGGTAAGGTCACAATAAAATTAATTAGATCACACATTTTTTCTCCAATGTTATCAAAATATCTTTTAGTTTTAAAATACCATGGGCAATTACCATGGGTTGTTTCTAAAATCTCGGTTAATGTTCTCCATGTAAAATGTAAAACTTACTACTGGTTTCTAAAACCATGGGCAATTACCATTGGTTTCTAAAATACCATGGGCAATTACCGTGGGTTGTTTCTAAAACCTCAGTTAATGTTTTCGTCTTCTCCATGTAAAATGTAAAACTTACCACTGGTTTCTAAAACCACGGGCAATTACGAAAACCACGGGCTTCTCCACTTAAAATTTTAAATGTACTTGAAAAGATTTCCACTTATCTTTATTATGCACTTTTTATCAATAACGTAAAACCTTTTTATATATATTTTTCACCTTTTTTGTTTGTTTGTTTAGAATATATTATTTCTTTTCCTCTCTTTTTTTATATACCCTTCTTCTTTATTCTTTATTATTATTTTTTTTTTTTAAATAGGTTTTTTTTTTAAGCAAATGGCCAAAGACCTAAAAAATGGAGAATCTCCCAATGTGTGGCGAAACGCTTCGACTATGACAGCAACAAGGTTGATGATAGGTTGATAGCCAAAGGCCTGATGATTAGCCAAATGTGGCTCTAATACCAAATGAAGAGAATGTGAAGAGATCATGAAGCATTAACATATGAAATTTTGAAATGAAACAAAAGCAACTTCCACATCAAGTGGTGTGTCCCCAGATACGTTGTATACCGTCACGGGTGATAGGTTATGTAGATGGGGTCGATATATGGTCGATTGTTATATATAAAGATCTGTGTAATATATAACTCAGACAGAGATACATTACGATAACGCTACTGCCATCCTATAATCACATTATAAACAAAATTAACATTTAATTAATTCATCGAAAAAGAAAAAACTAACAACATTATTATATATACATTAAACTATATAAATTTTCATTATATAATTATATTTAATATTATATAATCGTAAAATATATAGTTTACAAAAAATAAAATATAAAAATATAAAAAAAATTTATTAGAGTTATATTAATAAAAAAGAAAAAAAGGAATAGAGTAAAATAAAAAATAAAAAATCGAAGGAAATATTACCGATGAGGTATAAGAGAAGAGGATGGCCAGACTATATACATCGAAGACGACATACACTAAGTGAAGAAGAACCCAAGCGTTAAAGCTTTGAGGACAAAGTTTCCGAAGGAAGAGGCGATGTTATGAATATTATTCATAACAGTTAGATAAATAAAATAAAAATAAATATTAAATAATGGCTAGGTTAAATTAGTCATTAATTAAAGTGAACAGGCATGTCTAAAAGACATGCCCTTTCACGAAAGGTCACCTGCTGAGGTATAAAAGCAGGGCCTCATTGTACGTTCAAATCATCATATACATTTTTATATAATAATAAATTATTATTTTTAAATACCTTCTGTGTATTTTAACATTCGACTTTACCAGCTATCAGCATTTGTGTTTTAGCATAAGTTTTTATGCTACAGTTACACTACTTCCTTGATCCCTATTAGTACCTAGTGCATTGGGCATAGGCACACTTATTTGAGAACAATTATGTTCCCCCATAGTTAGATTGGACAAGAAGGTGAGATTTACACTCAATTATAGATAGTAAAGGTTCATATCTATGTCACAACGCACTTTACAAACAAGTTAGAATTATCAACACCATTTTAAGCTAGGAAGCAACACATTGAATCGTAATAACTAGAAGAAATAGTCATGGAGTAATATTTGTTGGCACACATGAAATGAAGTGTCTAGGAAGTAGGAACTAATATACCACTACAAAATGAATTTGAAGCATAGGTGTATGGAGTGCAAGTGAGAAGCAGGTTTGGATTTGAGAAGCTAGAATAGGAAACTCGAACATGCAACAACATCACACTTGCCATATTGTGACTCTAAGGTAGTTTCACTGAAGGGGAAATAAGACCCTTACATGATGGACATTGTGTGAAAAATCGATAAAATATTGCTTTTTGAAATCAATAGGAAATTATCCATTGTATTTAATTCTAAGCAAAATTGTTTTACTGCAAATATCGAATAAAAACATGATTGCGATATTCATAATAACGAAACTGCAAAAACTCTAAAGAAAACCAATCACAAAACGGACACATATTTTCGAACAAAATGTCCCTGAAGAAACCCTGAAGAGAAAACCAATTCTTTAGATCTAAGGGTTTTATTAATCTTCAACAGATTTTGCAATTGATAAATATTACAATATTGCTTGCCAAATTGTGACAAATCCTTGACAAACTATTTCTTCACTTCCACAAGTCGATCTAACCATTGGAAGGCTTATGACCTCCCTCTGCAACCTGACACAACCTTTCCTACAATTCTCACTACTGTTCCTGGAATTTGTTATGAATTCCTGCAATCCAACTTTTCCTGTAATCACATTGATTTCCTGTAATTCGATCTGCAAGTGGAAATCTCGATTTGCTAAATTGGCAATTCGTATGACCTCTCTTGGAAATCTCATACGACCTCTCCTGGTGATCTTGACCTATCTATCTGCAGAATAACTCTGGGAAAATTCCCCCTCCGGACCTTGAAAACTAAAAGAATATCGATGAAAGAAGCCTTCGGAAATATTTATTGCTTAAATTACTGCTGAAACCCCCACTGGTCTCAAACCCCACGCTATAATTGCGCCCTCTTCACTGCAATGAATTGATCTCCAAGACTGCCCATCGATTTCCTTTATAATTTCTCGTTGAGAATTCAACGACCAAGATCTAGATCTGAAATGATATAATCGATGGCTAATATCACTTAGAAATTTTACTAGAAGTCTCTAGAGGACAATCGATCATGTCTCAATTATTATTGATTAATTAATCTATTTCCCTAAGTTAAAACTGAGGAAGATAATTAAAACTAATTAATTAATTTAAGGAAGACATTTCCATTCAAAAGAACTTGGGCTTGGAGATATTTTCTGCTCGTGTTCCTAGCCTCATCGACACCGCCTGAGACTAGAACACCTATTTGAGCTACATCAACTAGCACTCCTTAGCGATGAAGGTGCTCTACATTGCACACCATCATGCTCGGTGCTCATAATTAGAACACTTGTCAACTTCAGTACCCCATGGTCCATTTCACTTTGCCACAACTCTCCTGGGTTGTTGCTGCAAACGATGAGTGCAAACTCATTCTCTATCCATCTAAAAAGCTCATTTGTGACTGCCTTTGCATGCTTCTCGTCCTTCTTGTCACCTTTCTAATTGTGCATGCAATCACTGTGGTAATGGATAAACTTGTGACAACCATAGTACTTGATCTTTGACATAAGAACAATGTATCCTTTTTCTTTTCCTCCTTGGAGTTGGACCCTTTGTTGAATCCCCTCTTTGCTTTGCTCTTGTTTACAAGAGAAACATTCTCGCTGTTGTCTCCCTTTTGGTCAAAACTACTAGTACCAATGTTTCCTTTCACAAGGCTTAGTCGAAGCTCCTATTGTGTGAAATCATTGCAAAAGTGTTCCCAACTAGGAAAATCAAACCTTCCACTAAGCACTTGCACAAAAATATTCTACTGCTTCTGAAACGCATTCAGGGCTGTTCTCACAAGCTCTTCATTCGCAACCATGTTTGCAATGACTGCTAGCTCATCTCTAACTACCTTGATGCAGGTGAGATAACTGAAAACATTTTCTCCCTTATTTTGTCTAATGCTTTTGAGCTTTTCTCTTAGGATCAGTCTAATTCATATTTTTATCCTGGAAAAGTTTGTTGATGGCATCCCACATCTTGTTTGTTGTATCTTCTTCTGCCAAATGTGGAACTATGTGGTCCTTGACCCCATCTAGAATAATATGCTGGGTCTTGGCATCATCTTTCAAATCCCCTTGCAACATTATAGGATTTGTTTGTACTATTGACCATTGAAGTGTACCCAATTTTTTTTGATGACTCCATGCCCAAGGATGTATTAGAGGCTTCATGTACCATCAAAGTTCACTATATTATCAGAGCTTTTCAACTCTATTTCTTCTGCTCATCTTCTTTTGTTGTACTGATATTCCACAAGTCCTACGGGGATGATGTAAAGTGATGTTAGTATGATGAGTTGAGTCATTTAACAGGCTTAGGTAACTTGGGACCTTATCATCAAGTGAGTTTACTCTTGGAGTTTTTATTTTTTATTTTTCACTTGGTTAGTTATTAGGTCCTTCCGAGAATTTAATAATTAATTAAGTTTTTTCCTTCAAGCATAACACCCAAAGCCGAAGTGTGGCTTGATGGTGAGGCCTTGGGTGAGTCCTTGTGTATAGAGTCATTGTATATTACCATACTAGATCACTCATAAAGTTTTGTGGAATTTGATTAGGCCTAGGGGTTATTTTTTAATTTTTTAAATTTCTTGTAGGACGGAAATTTAAATAAAATGTGAAAGTAATATGTAATAAGTGATGTATAAAGAAGTTGTGTGTGGTATGTGTGCTCAAAATTACACATCTCAACCTCAAATTTCTATCGTGACACACTTTGAGGGGTAAAAAATAAGTTCTAGACTCTAAAAACTCACTTTTCCTAAGTTTAGTGGAAAATGTGGTAATGAATTGGAGAAAATAAATATCCACACATGCTAAATGATGTGGAAATGAGGTGGAAAATCATCAAGGACTTGAAACCAAGTTATGAAGTGATGTGGACCAAGAATCAAGGAGAAAAATGTGATATAAAAGGGAAATCAAATTTCCTTGAGGGGACCACAAGTTTCACAAAAGTAAATCACATTTTTTTAGGAGGATAAGTCAAGTTAAGGAGGTGACTCACCCATTGATGGGCTTTGACTTGGAGTTCCATAGGAAATGAGTGGAGAGTGGTTTCGTACCACTCCACTCTCACATACACATGCCCTTTCCACCTCAACAAGTTCTCCTCTTCAACGATTGCGTGGGCCTCTCTAGAGGAAATCAAATGGCCACTGGGGAAATTCGAATTTGCATGTAAAGGCATTGGGATTGTCACCCATTTGTCTTGGGATTGTCACCATTTTCCTTGGGATTGACTCCCAAACTTTTATATAATAGAGCCATGGGCTCTCACTATGTAATCATTGTTACAAGCTATTGTGCTTGCGGAAACACTACTGCCTTGTACACTTTTTAGAAATTGCAATAAAAGACTTTGGGGGTTTCATTCATGAGTTGTTGTTCCATTGGAGTATGATGATTGAATGACTATTGATATAATCTCTTTTGCTCATGTTTTGATTTATTTTATTTCCATATTCTCTTGTAGATTTGTTAATGTAAAGCTATCTTGCATTGACAATTGATTTAGGAGTATGCTCTAGGTGTAGAAATCTCTAGTTATATTCCAATAAATTTTCAGAGTTTTCTTATCATTGCTTCTTCGCTAGATCTATATGGGACTAATATTTGATTGAAGTGTTATAAAAGAAAAATCTTATTGGGTTCAAATATCAAGTGTGAGGGGAAGTCTTTGGAGAGACCAACTCACTCTTGACACATTTTCCAAGGAGTTCTCATTGGTTGTTTGAGCTTCCATAGTTTCATCTTATAAAGTGGTTGTTGTAAGGGTTTTCTTAGACATAGCTTGTATACAAACAAGATATTTCTAAATTTAAATCTTTTTAACAAATTGTGCTTTCATTGATCTATTTAACTATTTAAGAGCATTTTCCAAACCAAGCAAGTGATGGGGTTCACTCCTATCACTTGATTTGGTTTTGTACACTATTTTGTATCATACTTTTGTTCATTTTAGTTTCTTTCTCTACATTAATTGTGTCTTGGTTTTTGTGATATTTCCACTTAGCAATATTGCTAAGGGGAAATACCAATTTTGCCAATTATGTCCTATTTTGCATTTACACCTAGGAAAAGTGGGTTATGGAGCCCCACTTGAGTTTTTGAGCTAAGGGCAGGCCCAACCTAGGTGAAAGGGAAGAAAATTGAAATGTTAGTGGAAGGTGGGGACCACTCATGGAGAAATATGCCCCCCTTGGAAATACGCACTCCTTGGAGGGAAAATAATGGGGTTGTTAGGCTTCTAAATAGGAATTTAAGTGATATTCCAAATAAATAAACAGTGCAACAGTACAAAATTAAAAACATGCATCAAACACCCATGAAACACTGTAAAACTAGAACCGCTGAGCCATATATTATGAAATATTAGAGCTTGAGTATAATATATAAATGAAGTGGTGCACTTGGGCTTTTCTCAAGAACAAGCTGGACCAAACCCAAGTGATGGGATAGCTGAAATGATCACTGTTTAGTTGCTGCACCACTTTGCATTGCATTGTCCCAGTAAACTGCTGATCCACTGACTTCGACCTACTAGAATGTGCCAAAAAACTATCTAGAAAATTCTGACCTTTCATCCTTAGACTCCTTGGACAAAACCCAGAAAAACCCAGAAGGGAATTTCTCTGATTTTGAATTTGGATTTTTGGCCTCCTTGGAGCCCCTCTGGCTACTGTTGCCAAATTCGATTTGTAGGAAACAACGTGCAAATCCAACTGGAAACACATGTTAAAGGCCGCTTTCACCTATGATAGCTGATTCCTTGCTCCCTGGATGATCCTTGGCCTGGATGACTGCTCTCCTAAGCCCCACGAAATCATTGCCAAAGGCCACTGCGCAGCCGCTCTGCCCAAAAATGTGTACTGCTGTAACTATTGAATGGCTGGTTGCAAAACTCTGAGAAAATGTCATTAGCCCTCTACCTTTTTTGCTCCTGGAACTCGCAACAAGCTAGGGACCTCCTGGCTTTCTCAATCCTCTTTTGCGTATATTTAGATGGCTAGAAAACACGCAGTCTCCTACTCTGTGTGGCTGGGTGAACTATAAATCGATGTTAGAACTCTTGTAATCTCTGTGGAACTGCCTCCCTAGGGCGGACATGGATAGTCCCCCGAAATAGAGGTTGAATCCTCCTTGTGGAAGACTCGTTGTTAAATCGCTGGTAGACTTGCTAATCAACAGACTGTACAAGGTAAGTTTGTTTGTCAAATAATCAGAATGCTGCAAATGAGAGCTCTTTTCTCTTTTATCACTTTGGGCCCCCTTAGCCTCTTGTGGGCGCTTCCTTCCACTAGTTCGAATTCCCTCCAATACATTCCTTAGCCAAGTTCAAATTATGCATGTGGATGGACCCCACATTCCACTAGCTGCTAGAAATAAAGTCGAATTGTCTATAGTTCCTAAGTTTTGCGTGTGGGGTCCTCCTCCTAAGTCAAAAATGATGCGAAAATTGTGTAGCTGCACCCTGTGACTAATTCTGTTGAGAAGGGGCATGACAAGGTGTTAAGTTATGGTATGTTCTATGCTTATAACAATTTACTTCTTTTTCTTATTATATTGCACACATTAGCAATCGCATGTACATAAAGTTAAGTGCAGATAGAACATTAAACGATCGACAAAAAACAAGCCAAGACAAGAGACACAAGATGTGGCGGCTAGCCAGGGACAAACCCCACAATGTGTGGGGAAACCCTTTGATCAAATCTTCTTTTATCTTCAATAATTAGCAGAGAGAAATAGTACAATAAATCTGATTTATATCAGCAGTAGCAAACCCTAGATCAACAACATCAGCATTAGCGGCTTCATCATCAAAACTATGGCAGACGATATCTCACAAACTGACTGTCGGATCGGCTTGATTCCACCACCAAAAGTTGCGGCTTCCAGAGGAGGTTCAGATGAACCTACAACGCAGTTCAAATGAGAAGATCTTATGGTCCACGCAGGTCAAACTTCACTTCTGCAGTTGCAACTTTAGTTTCAACAACTTCCTTCAAACTAGGACAGTTGATATCTTGCAAACCGTCCATCGGATTGACTTGATTCCACCACCAAAAGTTGCGGCTTTCAGAGGAGGTTCAGATGAACCTACAACACAGTTTAGATGAGGAGATATTTTGGTCCACGCAGGTCAAACTTCAGTTTTGCAGTTGCAGCTTCAGTTTCAACAACTTTCTTCAAACTAGGGCAGTCGATATCTTGCAAACCATCTGTCGGATTGACTTGATTCCACCACCAAAAGTTGTGGCTTTTAGAGAAGGTTCAGATGAACCTACAATGTAGTTCAAATGAGGAGATCTTTTGGTCTACGTAGGTCAAACTTCACTTCTGCAGTTGCAGCTTCAGTTGCAGCATCGTCCTTCAAACTAGGGCAGTCGATATCTTGCAAATCGTCCGTCGGATTGACCTAATCCCACCACCAAAAGTTGCGGCTTTCAGAGGAGGTTCAAATGAACCTACAACATAGTTCAATTGAGGAGATCTTTTGGTCCACACATGTCAAACTTTACTTTTGCAGTTGCAGTGTCAGTTTCAGCAGCTTCCGGCTTCACATGTGTGAGGGAGAGACCCTTTCTGCACTGTAGAGAAGAGACTCTTTTCTGCGCAATAAAGAGAGAGAGAGATGTGATGAGATGAGTGAGTGTAAATGAGGAAAAGTCCTCTTGTATTTATACACAACGTTGATGTTTGAATAGATGCAACTATTGGGCTTCTGAGTCTACATGAGTGGTAGGTCGGCTTGATAATAATTCCATAATCAAAATAAATTCATATCTCCATGAATACTTATTGGAATCGGATGATCTTTATATCAATCTTACACCTCTCGACGAGAGGAATTTAATAAAATTATTATCAGCCATGAATAAGATGACCCACATGAAGTTTGGCCCTAGTTGCCAATTTTAACACTCCCTCTCAACTAGGGAGAACTTCATTTGCAATCTATCTATCGGTCATTACTATTCATCCATTAAATGCACTGCCCTGTACAACCTGACTGTTGCCCTGCTATGCTCTATTCTGCCTTGCTCTTGCATTGTTCTGTTCTACTCTGCTTTTGTCCAAATTATGAAGAAGAAGAAATGATCGAGGAGGTATCATACTGACTCAAAGTTAGACTTAGAGTATTTACCACTGGTCCCAGACCAGTCTCAACCGACCCGAAGTCAACATCATAGTATGTACAACTCCTACCACTGGTCCCATACTAGTAACATCCTCAATTGACTCAAAGTCAGTCTCAGAGTGTGTACCACTGGTCCCAGACCAGTCTCAACCGACCCGAAGTCAGTGTCATAGAATGTAACACTCCTACCACTGGTCGCAAACTAATATCATTGATCTTAGATCAATGGAGGTCATCCTAGAATAGGGAGTACGGTAGATACAACGATGCGTCCATCAGTACTACTATGGTCTCTAACTTCATTTCCCTGCTCATTGATCAGATGAGAGGTACTTCCCATGAGTCCTAGACTGCATGGGTAGGATGCCTTGACAGGAGAACTAATCATTCCTGTCCTCACAAGAGAACACATCAATCTTGCTACAATTGTCATGGAGAACACATGAATCCAGGTCTCACAGGAGAACACATCAACCCTGCTACAATTGCCATGGAGAACACATCAATCCAGGCTTCACAGGAGAACACATCAATTATGCTACAATCGCCATGGAGAACACATCAATCCAGGCCTCACAAGAGAACACATCAATCTTGCTACAATCGGCATGGAAAACATATCAATCCAGGCCTCACAGGAGAACACATCAATCTTGGTACAATCGCCATGGAGAACACATCAATCCAGGCCTCATAGGAGAACACATCAATCCTACTACAGTCGCCATGGAGAACACATCAATCCAGGCCTCATAGGAGAACTAATCATCCTGCTACACAGGAGAGCGAATCATCCTGTTCTACAAGAGAGCGAATCATTTTGTCCCACAAGAGAGCGAATCATCTTGTTCTAGTGCACACCACCAGGGGAGGGTGAGTCACCTTGTGGTCGTATGTTGCTCCAATAAGAACCGCAAGCCCTTAGAGCTCCCAAAGCTCAATGTATGCAACATGCAGGACCCTTGTACAAGGGTTTCTTGACGACTCCAAGTCGTTTGGGAAAATCACAGATTAGATCTTTCCTCCGGGCTT
>APFE030417097.1:5809-20656 GCA_000404065.3 Pinus taeda
GATCTTTCATATGGCCAACTCGATCACAGTGTTGGCATTTCACGATATGTTGTTGTTGTTGTTGTTGTGGAAGAGGAGCAGAGTCTGGAACAGCTGAAGCTGAACTGTCATGAGGAGCA
Organism: Pinus taeda; assembly: GCA_000404065.3. Classification (NCBI taxonomy): domain Eukaryota; kingdom Viridiplantae; phylum Streptophyta; class Pinopsida; order Pinales; family Pinaceae; genus Pinus; species Pinus taeda. The sequence continues at coordinate 5,929 of APFE030417097.1, forward strand.
GGTGAACTGTCATAGATGAATCCAGCACTTTGAAATTGAATGGGCTTGGCATAGTCTGGAATATGAAAGGACAAATCCTTGTCATATCCAAGACCAGTTCTGTGCTTGTTGTGGACAAGCTGTTCCCAAGGTCTAATGATGGGTTTGGGAAGTGCAGACTAAGTTTATGCATCTGCATGTACAACTGATGCATTATTAACTTGCTGCTGATGGGTGTCTGTTTCAATCTTCTGAACAGAAACAGGTTCAGAATGATGACTCCATTGTTGTAGTTCTTCTTGCTGCAGCTTTGTCTCAAGCTGCAAAAACTCAATATTCTCATGTGCAGTTTGCAGAGAGGTTTGGATGTCAAAGAGAGTTTCTTTGTTAACTTTGACCATCTCATCAACAGTGGAATGATTACGGAATTTCAAATAACTTAATGCACTCAAGTCTGCCCAGTCACTTAAAAAACACAACTGAGGCAACAAAACAGAAAAATAATATTGTACTCTTACTACAAGTCTTGTAAGGCTTGTCAAGTGGCAACAATGTCGCGAAAAATGTGATGGAGCAGGACCTGAGTAAGCTGATGTTACCAAGTTGCATCCACTTTCTCAGAGGTCATTTCTCGTCAAGCTACAATAAACATTGGCACAATTGGGCACATGGTAAATCAACAGTCCACAGTTCGTTTCAAGAATGAACTCGAGCGTAACATCACTATTAAACTGGGATATGCCAATGCAAAAATATATAAATGTGAAGATGAGCGCTGTCCTCAACTTCAAACTTCAGAGCATCTGGCTGTTGTGGAAATCATGCGTCTTAAACATATAATTATTTTGCAAAACAAAATTGAACTTATCCAGGAGAGTGTAGCTATCAACCAGCATGAGGCAGATGACAAATTTCAATATACATATTTTGCACACAAAATTAACAGTTTTGATACGGCACCAAAGAAACTGCTTGCATCAGATTCTCGTCTTCGCCCTGACCGCAGTGCAATAGAGATGGGAGATCTGTCGAAGGCGTAGTGGAAACTTCTCCACTTAATGTGAACCACCTGGGGGTGAAAGGTTGATTTTTTTTTTCTACATCTCTTTTCTGCCCGTTGTCTTTCCTCAAAATTCGATTTACTCATAAAGAAACATCTCAGAATCAAATGGGCATTAAACGACACGCATGTAGATAACCAAATTGAATTCTGCGATAGAATTTCATCCAAAAACTCAGAAGAAAACGGTTTGCAGAAGACGACGACGTCTACTACAGAAGAAATGCAGAGCACGAGCCCGAGCTTCTGCAGCGATGTCGGTTCCAACCGAAAGCTTTTGCTGTCATCTCCTTCCCGCAATATCCAAGCGGCAGTCTGCAAGACAGATGAAGAGAAAGAAGAGAGGAATTTACAAGCCCTGTATTCAAATGATTTCCATGACCAGCTCGACATGTATCAATATCTGATGGCGGCGGAGCAGAATCATCACGGCCCAGATTGGTTGAATTTCGAAAACCTTTAAGACATTAAACTCATCGCCAGTAAATATTATGTAAAGCAGTGTATATTATTTTAATAAGACAGCCATTTTGAAACAGCTTGTTGGTCCGGTTGTGGACCGGGACCTATGTAAGTGACTCGAATGTTAAATTCGCCATCAACCGAGTAACGTCCGCTGTCACCACGTTTTCACTATGCAGAGCAGCAGAGGCATACCACCCGTGGTCTTCACTTCGCCGGAGTGAAGAACCAACAACACGACCACGATTTACAACTCGTTGTTCCGGTATCGTATAGCCTTTTGATAGAGGGAGTCCAGAAGGAGTTGAGTATGCAGTGCGTATGGTAAGGGTGGAGGCACAACAATTTGGGAGCTTACTGTGTAAGGAGGAGCAACTTTATATGGCAGCATTCGAAATCGGGAAGGTAAGAGGCGTACAAAGTGGTATGCAGATTATGAACCAGGATTCCGATTGAGGCCAACAGAACGGTATGTGAAGGGTTGCGTATTAAACCGGAGGAGTGGCTGTCGCATGATATGAGCCAACAGTGGTATAGGAATTTGCACCATGAGCCAATAGTGGACTGTGAGTTTGTTGCACAGTGGTTGCAACGTCCAATGTAAAAGAACCGGAACTGTATGGACCTGAGTAAAATAACGTAACTGAGATATACCAGACAGAGCCTCCAGCTTCAATGCACCAGCATTCAATCCTTCACAATCTTTCACGCAGAGATTTGGTACATGTGGGTTATGGATGGCAGGATGTCAGGCCATCATTCAACGTTTCAATAGTGGGTTTGCAGTAGAGGCAGCGCTGGAAAGGCAACGTGTTATGGACAGAGACGAGTTTGCAGAGAATATGAAACGGTTTTGAATTGTATTCAACTGAACAGGGCGCAGGAATTATAAATAGAATATGTCAGGGCAGTGCAGGTGTGGCAGAACACAGGTATGGCGGACAGAATTAATGGAGCGTTACAGGTAATGAAGACTAGGCCAGCACTATTCAAGGGAGTTGTACAGTGAAAATCAATATGCCATTTTTTTTTTTAACTAAGGGATAAACAGGCCACAAATCATGGCTCTGATACCATGTTAAACACACATGGGGAGCGAGAAAGATATAAATGATAAAGCATGCATTACATTTTTATTAACAATAGATGTACATTTATAGTACAATATGGTGACCGTTGGGATTCACATCCCAAGGTCCCTTGGACTACTTAGTCTGTTTAGCTTCCACACTAACCCATTTAGGATTAGGTGTCCAACACAGTTAAATTAGTTCCAAACCTTTTGAGGAACTAATAGAGAGTTAACAGCCAATTGATGCATGCATACACTCAACAAGTGTTTAAGTGAAGATTCCCTCATTAGAAAATCATGCATGTCTATTCTGAGAAAGACACAGTTGAGCTAAATGTCAAGGAAAATGTACTATCAGTTGCATGTGTTTTCCTATAAAGAAAACTTATGCATGCAGAAGGAACAAAGTTCCTTGAAGATTGCGCAGTTCTGACAGGGTGTGAGATTAGTGTGTGAGATCAATTTTCCACTTGGTTGGAGAAGATCATCCCAGAGGAACAATGCAAGGAAATAGGAGCTTGGAGGGCACAGAGGAAGGCTTGTGAGAAGCCAGGATTGCCTCTGAGCATCTGTGAGGATTGTACTGAGAGTTAAGGCTTTGTATGATTCTTATGTATTTCCACCTTGTATGATAATACAGATAGTGGGGTTTTTAGCTGAAGCTTTTCCCTGAGTATTTTCATGTGTATTATGCATTGATTCTTTTCTTCTAGTTATATGTGTTCAGCTCGATCTTGCTCGATCTTTAAGCTTCTGCAAATTGATAGTAGAAGTAGGTTATAGTATTCTGCTTTGGTTATATTGCATTATTGGGTTAATTTACAGTCATGTTTTCTACATAGGTCTCAGAGCGAGATTTGTAGAGAAATTGCAAAATTTCTACATTATTATTACTTATTTTTAAATTTTTAGAATTAATTATTTCGATTATTTAAGCTTGAGCTAAATATTATTTTTATTTTAGTGTTTTGATTATTTAGGTTTGACCCAAATATTTTTATTTAAGTTTGACTATTTATTATTTCAATATGTTTTTAAGTTTTTAGAATTAATTGTTTTGATTATTTAAGTTTGACCCAAATATTATTTTTATTTTATTATATTGATTTTATTATTGTTTTATTGTTTTGATTACTTAGATTTGACCTAAATATTTTTATTTTTATTTTTTTATTTATTAATTTCATTAAAATTTCCTTTTGATTAATTATTTTCCTTAATTCAATATTAACAAGTTATATTCTAACTATAATATTTTTATATTAAAATATTATTTATTTAGTCTAACTCTTTTCTTTATATGAAAATATTATTTATTTAGTCAAATTTAATTCTCTTTATTTATTTAACCTGATGCCAAGATCTTATTCTTCATCTTATCCTAACGATGAACCACACTGAATAGTTTGACAAAACACTATTGATGTGATTTTTTACAGAAAAATTTCTTACTTTTTAGTAATTGATTTATTTAAAACAAATTTTATATCTTCATCAATAAAATAATAAAGACTATCTAATATATTAGACATCCAACAATAAATTAATGAAACTAATATATGCTACCATATATAATTTTAGAATTGAAGAAGCTTTAATGTTTTTTAAATGATGGAATATTTGTTTTTAAATGTTTTGGTTTAATATTAAGTACTTACTTTTATTATTTTTTAAAATTCTTGTTTTCATGTAGGCCATGAACGAACGTGTGATTTGTTAAAAGTACTAATTTTCTAGGTTTATTGTACTCATCTTTCACTAACCCACTAAGTACTAATTTAGTACTAATCTTTCACCAACTCACGAAATCTTTTTACATACCTATTATACCGAGGAATTAAAATAGATAATCACAGTTGTTGACAAACATGTCACAACCAAAACATGAAAGTAATGAAGCTTACGGACAAACATGTAACCATGTAGCACGCAAAGCTTCGAACCGAGAAAGGAAGCGAACAAAGCATCTCACCACAGAACCCACTCTCCCTACACCATTTATCTCTTATTAAATCATTGCGTATACTCCATACGGCCTCGGAACTCAACATGGTTTATTCTCATTTAATTGATTTCCTCACATTTTAGGTAATAAAATATATTATTAATTTATTTTTATGATTTTATGGAGAATAGTTTTTGTATGGTTGAACAGTCAATATATAGATTTTTTTAATTATTTAAAATGTATAAATATTTTAAATTAATATATATAGAAAATAGTTTTTCACTAAAATATGCCATATAATTTTAAGATATTAATATATTTTTAATGTTTAAAATATATATTTGAATAACATAAATAAATCAATAATTTTTAATTAATTTAAAAAAAATTCAAAAAAAATTTCAACATTTAAGTATATATAATTATATATATATAATAACATTTTTAAGTAAAAATCACATAGAAAAGTATCTTTCCTTAAAAAATCATATAGGAGATAATCTCGTTTATGCGTTTCGAACCAACCAATGTGGTTCATCTTAAGGACAAGATGAGGAAACAGATCTAGGCAATGAAATAAATAGATAAGGAGAGCAACTAACTAGCAGTTAGAAAATAACATCTAGTTTGACTAAAAAATTGAAATTAAGGTTTGAAAGAAAATGAACCAAAAAGAAATTTAATTATTAATTAATTTTTTTTAATTAAATTAATTTATTTTTTTTAGTCAAATAAGAGTGGAACCTTCTATTAACCGCAAGATAGATTACATAATAAATAAGGTCTTCCATGGTAAGGACCAGAATAGTCTAACACAGTTTTAAGGAGTTAACCAGCTAAACCAAACGCAGATGACTCGAAGCGCTCAACAGGAGGCTTACAAAAACCCATCAAAAAAATCATGAAATCCGATGGTCATAAACTATCAGAGAGATTACACTAAAGTTTCTAGCACTTTTGCAAGAACCAGCCCTTGAAGAACTAACGCACCACTAGCAAATCAAGGCGGACAGTTGCAAGTCCTTTAGATTTCTAAACAGACCCAAAGAAGAAAAAAAGACCATCAAACAAAAATTTCGGGTCCGAAAAGGCGGTTATCCTTCGCTTCCTTTTCCACCCGAAAACCAAATGAAAGCGCAGGCCAAAGAGATCCACGGTCAACGCCCGGTTAAGGTGCCTTTTGTTTAACTAGCGCAGCCGAAACTCATCCGATCTGGCCCCTGAAGATCTCACGCATCTCCAACCTTTTGGAGGGGAAAGTTGTACGTCCTTTAAAAATCCAATCGGACCCGAAAAAGAATAAGCCCAACAGTCTATAAAGTTTCAGGTTCGAAAAGGTGGATATCCTCCGCTTACTTTTCCACCTGAAATCCATGCAATTGCGTAGGCAAAGGTGATTCACGGTCAACTCCCGGCGAAGGTGCCTGTTGTATATCCAGTGCACCCGAAACCCGTCCGATCCAGCCCCTTAAAATCTGACGCTTCTCCTTCATTTCGGAGCATAAAGATGCACGTTATTTAATTTCAAATCAGATTTAAAAAGGAATAGGGCCCATTAGTTTATAAAGTTTCGGGTCCGAAAGGCGGTTATTCTCCATTTTCTTTTCCACTTGAAATCCAAACAATTGGTTAGCATGCGGTTAAGGTGTATATATGGATTTTTTTTTAATTATATTATAAAATGTATAATATTTTAAATTTATATCTATATCTATAATATATATATTGAAATATATATATAGAAAAATAGTTTTTTCATTAATATATGCCATACAATTTTAAAGTATAATTATATTTTTTTATTGTTTCAAATATATATTTGATTACATAAATAAATTAATAATTTAATTTAATTTTAAAAAATTAATTCAAAAAATTTTAAACATTTAAGTTTATATATATATAATAACATTTTTAAGTAAAAATCACATAAAAAAAGTATCTTTCCTTAAAAAATCACATAGGAGATAATCTCGTTTATGCATTTCGAACCAACCAATGTGATTCATCTTCGGGACAAGATGAGGAAACAGATCTAGGCAATGAAATAAATAGATAAGGAGAGCAACTAACTAGCCGTTAGAAAATAACATCTAGTTTGACTAAAAAATTGAAATTAATATTTGAAAGAAAATGAACCAAAAAGAAATTTAATTATAAATTAATTTTTTTAAATTAAATTAATTTATTTTTTTTAGTCAAATAAGAGTGGAACCTTCTATTAACCGCAAGATAGATTACATAATATATAAGGTCTTACATGGTAAGGACCAGAACAGTCTAACACAGTTTTAAGGAGTTAACCAGCTAAACCAAACGCAGATGACTCGAAGTGCTCAACAGGAGGCTTACAAAAACCCATCAAAAAAATCATGAAATCCGATGGTCATAACTATCAGAGAGATTACACTAAAGTTTCTAGCACTTTTGCAAGAACCAGCCCTTGAAGAACTGACGCACCACTAGCAAATCAAGGCGGACAGTTGCAAGTCCTTTAGATTTGTAAAGAGACCCAAAGAAGAAAAAAAGACCATCAAACAAAAATTTCGGGTCCGAAAAGGTGGTTATCCTTCGCTTCCTTTTCCACCCGAAAACCAAATGAAAGCGCAGGCCAAAGAGATCCACGGTCAGCGCCCGGCTAAGGTGCCTTTTGTTTAACCAGCGCAGCCGAAATTCATCCGATCTGGCCCCTGAAGATCTCACGCATCTCCAACCTTTTGGAGGGGAAAGTTGTACGTCCTTTGAAAATCCAATCGGACCCGAAAAAGAATAAGCCCAGTAGTCTATAAAGTTTCAGGTTCGAAAAGGTGGATATCCTCCGCTTACTTTTCCACCTGAAATCCATGTAATTGCGCAGGCAAAGGTGATCCACGGTCAACTCCCGGCGAAGGTACATGTTGTATATCCAGCACACCCGAAACCCGTCCGATCCAACCCCTTAAAATCTGACGCTTCTCCTTCATTTCGGAGCATAAAGATGCACGTTATTTAATTTCAAATCAGATTTAAAAAGGAATAGGGCCCATTAGTTTATAAAGTTTCGGGTCTGAAAGGCGGTTATTCTCCATTTTCTTTTCCACTTGAAATCCAAACAATTGGTTAGCGTGCGGTTAAGGTGCCCGCTGTTTAACCAGAGCTTCTCTCCTATAGTGAGCACTTTTTCGCGCCAAATTCTTCTCTCTCCGCCTACAAAAGGCTTATTCTTCCATTTTCTCCCGTTTCCTCTAGTATTCCTTCGTGTTCAGATCTGGTGGTGTGGAGTTCTTCCATGTCTTTATGCGCCTGTCTCTGACAATCTTCCCGTAGTTTTCCCAAGGGTATTGAATCCCACTCATATCTTGTGTAACTATCTTTTCATACCACTCCTTCATTTGCCAGACGATCAGCGAGCTTATTTGCTTTTTTGCGCACATGAATGAGTTTGCTGGTCTCAGGGTTTTTAGGTGGGCTTGTACAAGCTGAAAAACCTGCAAAAGCCGCCACTGTGTGGAAACTTTTTCGGGTGCTTTTCCGTTGCAGAGCTGCTTGGCTACTTTAATGACCAATTCTGAGTCAGCTTCACTAATGGCATTATGAGAATTTACCTTTATCAGTATTTCCAAGCATTGTTCTAAGGCCATAAGCTCTGCCATGTTGTTTGTGGCTATGCCTAGATGACTATGAAAGATGTCCTTTATACACCCTTGCTCATCTATGATAGCCCCGCTAAAACCACCCATCCCTGGGTTACCTTTAGAGGCTCCATATCTGTTGATTTTCAAGAAACCTTGAGGTGGAGGTTGCCAACAAACCTTACTAAAATTTATCTGTCTAACATCCTTGATTGTGCTCTCGGGAACAAGCGATTAGAGACCCAAACACAACATTATACTATGCTCATGGGCCCGAGTCAACCCCTTAGTAGGTCCCCCTAACATGGCCCCAACAATATCTTTGATCTGTCTTAAAATCTGTGCAATAATGTTTTGGGTTGATTCAAATTTTCTTTTGAAAATCTCACTATTTCGTTCTTTCCAGACATTCTAGATTAGGAAGCATGGAGCCAGAGTCCAGGCGTTGTTTATGAGCTCATTGCTAGATAAGTTTCTTCTCCACCCACTCAGAGTGTTTGCAATGTTGCGGCCATCCATGTCTGTTTGTATGAAAACTGAGGCCACCCAGTCCCACAATGTAGAGGTGAAAGGGCAAAGGTTGAGTAGGTGCTCCATCGTCTCCTCCTGTGTACCACACAAATAGAATTTGGATGGACTGACAAAACCTTTCTTTAGAAGATGGTCCCATGTGAGAATTTTCTTTTGTTGAACCAGCCATATGAATATCTTAATTTTCATCCAATGCGGGTTCTACCAAAGGTTCTTCCAGGTCATTTGGGTGCTGATAAGCCACCCTGTGTCTATCTGCTTGGCTTCTTTGAGGTTAAAGTTACCTTCAGTGTTTCTTCCCCATTTAAGTTGATCAAGCGAATTGGACACCAGAATCCTCCTTTGCTCCAACTCCATAGCCAGAGATTTTTCCTGAGCTTTCAAAGGACTCTCTTCTTGATAGCCTAGATCCTTCTAGGTTCTCCATTTGTCATTGCTCCTTTCTTGATCCAAAAATCCTCAACCAGATATAAACCTTTGTTGTCAGTGTCATTCTTGAGACTGTTTAGCTCTTCACTAAATAGGTTTGGTTCTTGCTGCCAGTTATCCTCCCAGAATCTTGCCAAGCTCCCATCCCGAATCTCCTAGAAACTATGCTTCTGAATAATGCTTCTATTTTCCCAAGCATGATTCCAGATGTGGGAGCCCTTGATAACCCTAGACATTCGAATATGATCCTTCTCTAGCCAATTTTGTGCATATTTTTGTTTCCAAACCCTTGCCCAAGGGGATGCTGATTCCTTTAGCCATCTCCACCAGAGTTTTGCACCTGAGACTCTGCTAAGAGTTTCGAGGTCATGAAGCCCCAAACCACCATAGGTTTTGGGTTTGCAGAGCTTATCCCAAGCTACTAATGCCCACTTCTTTTTCTCCTTTCCTTTTCCCCAAAGAAAATCTCTTTGTATGTTCTTGATCTTCTGCATAACTCATTTTGGGGCAGGCAGTGCTGACATCATGAAGATAGGTATGGCCTGTAGGAAAACTTTTATAAGTACAAGGCACCCTGCTAAATTCAAAGATCTGCATTTCCACTTCCTTATTTTGTTCTGAAGTTTGTTAACCACTAACTCCCACACTTCCCTACATAGGGGTTTGTCAGTGAGGGGGATACCAAGATATTTAGAGGGTAACTGATCCCTTTGAAACCCTAGAATTCTGTTGAGGTTTCTTTGAATAACAATGTTAGTGTTAGAAAAGAAAACTTTATATTTGTCCAAGCTTACCTCTGTACCAGCAACCATGGCAAAGTCATTCATGATTTTTTTAAAAGATTTGGCTTCCTTGACCGTGGGAATGCCCTGCAGCATAGTGTCATCCACAAATTGTTGGTGAGTTGACACCTCGCCATTAGTGGTGAATTTTAAGCCCTGGATTCTTCCCTCAACATTTGCCATTTTTATCCCTCTTCCTATTCCTTCCATCATGAGCACAAAGAAGAAGGGGGAGAGTGAATCACCTTGTCTTAGTCCCCTAGAAGGTATGAAAGTACTTGAGGGCAATCCATTAAGAAGGATTGAGAAATTGGCTGATGATACCAGGGCCATGACCCATCTGATCCAATTGTGGTCAAAGCCATAGGCTTTCAGCATTTCTTTGATATAAGACCAGCTTAGGTTATCATAAGATTTTGCTAGGTCAAGCTGTATGATCATTCCAACTTGTTTGTTGCTTTTCAAGGAGTGGACCATCTCGTGTGCTTATATGATATTGTTGAGAATCTGCCTTCCTTCCACGTAACCAGTTTGCTCCTAAAAAATGAGATATGGGAGGAGTGGCTTGAGTCTATTAGCGATCACTTTGGAAATGATCTTGTACACCACATTCCATAGAGCTATGGGTCTGAATTTGTCCGGTGTGGTAGATTTTTCTTGCTTTGAAATTAAAGCAATGAAGGAGGCACTGATAGCCTTCAGGTATGACTTGGATCTTCTTGAGTCTTCCCCTGCATCCAGGATGTCTTGTTTGATTGTTTCCCAGCAGGCTTTGAAAAAATCTACATTAAAGCCATCCGGGCCAGGGGCTTTAAACTGTGACCTGTCTAAGCTCGGCTCCGTTGCTATGCTAAGGAAGTGTTGCACTAGTGTAGACTCCATTTCTTTGTGAGTAACTAGCTCTTTTCCTTGTGAATCTCTGAGTTTCAAAATTCTGTTATGTGACCTGTGACTTAGAGTTGATTTGTGAAAGAATTTTGTGTTTCTTTCCCCTTCTTTGATCCATTAAACTCTTGATTTTTGTCTCCAGAAAATCTCCTCTTGCCTGCATCTATCATCCCATTCCTTCTAAAGAACAATAGATTGTGAATTCCTCTCCTCTGTGAAGCCATCTGTGATCATAATCTGATTGATCCCTTGGATTTGTCATTCAAGTTATTTTTTGGCCTTGAAAATGTTGCCAAACTTCTTTTTATTCCACTCTTTGAGTTTGAGTTTGATGTATTTGATTCTTTGTTGTGGCATGTACATTTTAGTGCCTTGGCAGGGCAACTTTTCCCTCCACCATTTCTCAATGTTTCTAGTGAATTCAGGGTGAGAGAGCTAGACATTTTCAAATTTGAAAGGTCTGTTCCTTGGCAAGCCAATAAACATGGCTTCAAGCTGGACCAGGCAGTGGTATGATCCTCCATATGGAAGGATAATAGCTGACATGTCAGGACCTGTGAGAAAAAGGTCTTCTGAGATTAAGAATCTATCCAGTTTGGAGGCCACTTAAGAACCTCCCCCTCTCTTGTTGTTCCAGGTGAAGATGCCATTTATTATTTCAACATCTACTAATCTCATGTTATCTATGAAGTTATGAAAGGTTGTAAAGTATCTTCCTAGTGTTCTAGTTCCACCTTTCTTTTCTGTAAGAGATTTGATCATATTGAGATCACCTGCCAGAATCCAGGGTAGATTGGGATGTCTCCCTCTTAGCTCCTCCAGGGAGGTGAGAAACTTGAGTTTGTCTTCTGGTATTTGAGGTCCGTAGACATTTGTCATCATGTAATGGTCCTTATCACCCACCGATTGTATAACCATCGAAATATAGTTCCTGGATGCTTCTCCATCCACGATGCTAAGTTTTTGGGGGTTCCAAAGCATTAGAATCCCACCCGCTGAGTTGTTTGCTTTAACTTCTAGATATTCAAACCTACTTAACCAATTATTGTGGACACCTTTGATTTTTTCCATCGAGCACTTGGTTTCCTGAATGAACACCATGTCCGGTTTTTCTTCTTTTATTCTACTGCTAAGATTTCTTTGCTTCCTTTTACTTCCTAGACCCCTTATATTCCATGTTGTAAACTTCATTAAGTTTGTAAAAGAGTAACTAGTGAGATCTTTCATCTTACCTGAGTTGATCATGAGTTTTCCTCATTCTGTCAGCAGCTCATTCTATTTTTTTCCTTCCTCTTTTCCTACCCGAGTTCTTGGAGGACTGTCCCTGTGTCTCTTCCATAATCTTCATCCCTTTATTTTCCTGGCTATCATGGTTTCTTTTGATTCCAGAATTCTTTGTCTATGAGCGCCATAGGAATAGTTGTTGAACCATGTTAAACTCTTCCTTTGGCAAGGAGTCAACTCCTTTGGTAATACCCTGTTCTAGAAATTTTTCCAGATCCAGGTTTTCCTTCTCAAGAATCTCCTGTAGTTCATGGTCCTCCGTTCCTGCCTCACTTGGGGTCATTTCATGATTCCTGTTGAGCTCCATGACTCTTGATATGTCATTTTGTGGCTGGCTGTCCTTTGGTATGTCCTCCACACTAGTGTCCCTGTCCTTCTCATCCGTTTTTGTTTCTGATTCCTGGTTTTCCTCTTTATTTCCTGTATCTTCTTCTAAGATTTTGAAACTATTGTGGCTCCATTGTCCATCCTCACTGATTTTCTTTGGATTCCGTTTTCGTCCTTTTTCTTTTCCCGCTACCTTGGTAAAACCCTCGAGATCTTTACTTGTGGTGGTTTTTTCACTGTTTTCCACCTTGTTTGTTGGGCAGTCCCTGTAAAGGTGTCCGTGTTCATGGCATTTGCGGCATCGAAATGGTACGTGCTCATAGTCTACTATTTGTTCCCAATCTTCATCATGAACTTCTAAAATGATCTTGTCTGGGAGTGCTCCAGATAGGTCCATTTCCACACAGATTCGGGCGAAAGAAGTGTATTTGCCTCTCAATGTCACATCTGATGTCTTAATAAAATGACCTAGTTTATTGCCAATAGCTTTCAAGGACTCTAGCATCCAATAATCTAAAGGAAGGGAGTATAGTCTTATTCATACCAGTACTAAGGTGAATGTTTCTCGTTCTGGGACAAAACTCATCACCCACGGTCGCATGTAAAGGCCTACAACAACATAGAAGTATGGTCCTCCCTCGAACACTTTGTCTTTATCTTCTAAGCTTGTAAACACCACTGTAAAAAAGCCCTCGGATCCAAGGTGCAGGGTTATGTCCCCTTTGGGTTTCCATTGGTTTCTTATCCATGCATGTAAAGCTTTCTCTGTCGGAGAGATCCCCATGAATTTGCATATGATCGCATGTTCTGTCATGTGATCTTTGTGAACTTGAAGCGCTGGGTCACTCAAAACAACCCTAGGAGTGATGGTCGTTTTTGGTTTGCAGATCCCTGTCACCCTTTGGGGTTCATCTTTTCGACTGCCCCTTTCTTTCCTCTTCTCCGTGCGATCTTCCTCATGGTTTCTTCTCTGTTCATGATTTTTGATATTTTGTATTGGTATGCTCATTTATCGCCTCCGATGGTTTCTTGACATTGTACAGATCCTTTTCCTTGCTTTTGTTTGCAGTTATGTGACTGTAGGAGGGAGCCGAACTCCCTCCTCCACGATCCTCCATGGTTGATAGCACCAAACCCTAGCTCAAAACTTAGTTCTTCTACCGTCTTTCGTTCAGCTCTTGTACTTTTCGTGAACTACAAGTAACTTCATCATCCTGACTTTAAAATTCAATTGTGGGTTGTATCAATTAAATTAAATTTTTTTAATATAACAAATCAAATCAATTTAAATTATAATATTATACGAAACAAAAAATAAAATTCTAACAAACTATTCGAAGAAATAATATTGATAAAAATAATAATAATATTAATAAATATTATTGTAAAAAAAAAATAATTGGAATATAGCGCAGGAACCCCAATTTGAAATATTAATTATTAATAATATTCAATTAAATTAAATTCTATTAGAATTACAATTAAAATCAATTTTATAGAAATTATTAAACTAAAAAATATTATTATGTGTGATACTATTAATTATGTGTGATATTATTATTACGCTAGTTCCCATCATTTCCCTGCTCAAAATCTAGGGGTTCTCAATACCTTACCCGCTCAGGCATTGCGAGTTTCTAACAAAAATCACCTTGAAGATGAAAAGACCCACCTCCTTAAGGTCTTTAATAAGAATGGTTATAGCAAGTCCCGGGGTCTTAGGGCTTTCCTTAATGCGGAAAGAGGTCCTAAGAATAAGATCGATCCCAATGATCAATCTTCTAGAGTTCATCTTCCTTTTATTCAGGGGACCATTCTTCTTTTGGACCCCTTTACACTATTCGGAGAAAAATCTTCTAGAGTTCATCTTCCTTTTATTCAGGGGACCATTCTTCTTTTGGACCCCTTTACACTATTCGGAGAAAAATGCCCGTTAATTTGAACAAAGACATTTCTTCTTTTGGACCCCTTTACACTATTCGGAGAAAAATGCCCGTTAATTTGAACAAAGACATGGCTAGAGACGATGGCTAGAGTATTAGCAGGTGTTGAATCCCTGCTCTTTCTTAGTTTTTTGAGTTTTCTTGTTTGTCATATATATATATATATATATATATATATCTATATTAATTTTTACCAATATTATTATTATTTTTTTTATTACTATTTGTTAGTAATAGTATTTTTAATTATTTGGAAGAATAAATATTTGTTAATACCACTTAACAACATTGGTTAATAATTATTTATTTGAATACTAATCTTTATTAATAGTATCACACACAATAATATTTTTTTAGTTTAATAACTTCTATGAAATTGTTTTTTTTTTCTAGGTTAAGACTAACCTAAGTA
>APFE030417102.1:0-16325 GCA_000404065.3 Pinus taeda
TAAATCATTATGGATGAAAGCATGGGATCTGCAGATCTATTGTCCAAATCATTTGCTCATTTGTCTGACTCTTTTCCTCAGATTTGAAGCCCTGCAACACTAATGGAGTTTGCTCTTTATGTTGTAGTGAGTCACCAAATATAAAGAGGGGAAATATTTTCTACTACAGAAACTTTTCCCAGTTGCAGTTGAGAAGATCTGAAATACAAAGTTTGTTGATCAGAGATTTTGAGTTGAAATATATGGCACTTGATTCCCCTTCGCATGTGTAACTACTTTTGATCCATTAGTGGTGTTTATAAACTTCATCTATGTATTGGTTTGATAGAAATACCCTTTACCATGTAGAATAGACTTCAATCCTATTTTTTACATCCAACAGCTAAGAGTTTAATAATTCATCATGCTTTTGATCCATAAGTGAGTGGCTATAAACCTTAACTCTGCATTGAGTGATGAATCATTTGCATGAATGTGCTTTGAATGTGTGGTTAATTAGCATGAATGTTCTTTGAATGTGTGGTTAATTAGATATGAATCGTTTGCATGAATGTGCTTTGAATGTGTGGTTAATCATATGCGAATCGTTTGCATGAATGTGTGGTTAATCAGGAACTCAATGCTCACTTTGAATGCGTTGTTAATCATTTGAATGTGTGGTTGCATGAATGTGTGGTTAATAAAATATGAATCGTTTACATGAATGTGTGGTTAATGAGGAACTCAACACTCACTTTGAATGTGTGGTTAATGAAATATAAATCGTTTGTATTTTGGTAGTGAATGTTAATGATTGAAGTTACATGTAGTTGAAGTTATTAAAAAGCTAAAATATTTTCTACTGTTTATCTTCTAACTGTTTAAACTGGAAGGAGATTATAAATGTTCACATAGTTGAAATTTGGAGGAGATTCTTTCATTTAGGTTAATGAAATGAAACTCTGAACAATTTATTTTGATTTAGGTTACTAATGGTCAAAAAATTATTTTGAGCTTATAATTGTTCACCTATTTGATGCTTTCATTTGGGGTTGATTATATCATTTAGATTTATTATGACCAGAATCTAATGTGAGTGTCAAATGTGTAGGATGGAGAAAGTAGACGTTATGTGTATTCGCAGTAGAGCCAAAATTCTGGGAACTGTAATTTGTGTGGGTGGAGCAATGGCTATGAGTTTCCTTCAAGGTCCTACTGTAGCCCAACTCTGGCCTCTGTGGGGACAATCAACATCAGTTTCCAACACTAATACAGTACACCTAGTGGAAACCATTCTACACGAGGGAGATTCAGGCAACTAGAATAGAGGGTGTATTTACCTTATCTCCGCAGTGATAAATCTTTGATGTTTGTACGGAACAAATTTAACTTTTTCAAAGACGGTTGAATTCCAACCTGGGAAGGCAATAACTCCATTTGGAGGCAACCTGATAGATCTAAACATTCAAGAGTAGTGATAACTCCAAGAGTAGTGATATCTCCAAGTGTGGAAAGAGTCAAATTCAAACAATCACTCAAATGTAGATGTCTAAGTTGCAATAGATTTTCTTGAAAGCTTGGAAGCATTTCCAGACTTTTACACCTAGAAAGATTGATGTATTGAAGATTTTTTAAATTTCCGAAGGAACTTGGAAGCATCTTCAAACTTTTGCACAATGTCAGATTCACGGTTTGGAGATTTCTCAGATTTTGAAACAAATCTGGAAGCATCTTCAAACTTCCACACAGTGTGAGATTGATATGTTGGAGAGTTGTTAGATTCCCAGAAGAATTTAGAATCATCTCCAAATTGCTGCACATAGAAAGATTGGCGTGTTGGAGATTTACCAGATTCCCAAAGGAATTTGGGAGCATTTTCAAACTTCCACAGTCTGTCAGATTGATGTGTTGAAGATTTGTCAAATTACCAAAAGAATTTGTAAGCATTTCCTGTTAGGATATTCCGACACATAGGAAATAGTTAAGTATAACTTGGTCTAGTATCGAGTTAGGTAAAGTGTGTTTCTTTACCGTTGTACATTTTGTAACTTACAATCCGACGGTCACGATATGTAGTGATCCGACGGTTCATTCTCTCCTCGGTATTACCGACACTTGATCCGTGCTTGACACCCGATTGGTCCATGAATTCTATTTAAAGCGCATGGAGGGTCATTTGTAGGTTAACCGTGCATGAGAGAAGCTTATGTAAATTTTCATTCATTCTTTTATTAATAAATTTCCTGTAGTAGCCACGTTGGCGCAGGCCGTGGACTGTTTCCCTCTCTGAGGGTTTTAACCTCAAAATACTGGTGTATTGATTTGTGATCTGTTTGTGAGCGGTGTCCTTTTGGTGTTCTATCTGAGGAACTTACCCTGTAAATTCTTACAATTTTGATGATGAAGTTAGGGCTATGTTGTTTTTATGCTCATTACGAGAAATTTGGAATGAATTAGTTATGGCTATGAGTAACTCTATCTCTAGATCTAGTACTTTAAAGTATGATGATGTTTTTGGCACTATCCTTAGCGAGGAAATGCAATGGAAAATCTCAGGTGAGACATCAGGTAATGCTTTGACTATAGAGACTAGGGGAAGAAAAATGGAAAGAGGAAGGATCCCAAGGAAATCATAGTAAGTCAAGAAAAGGAAGATTTAAATCTAGATGAGGTATAGTGTGTTGGAAATGTCGGAAGAAAGCACACCTAAATAAAGACTGCAAATATCGGAAAGGAAAAGAAGGAGATGAACATGAAGAGAAAAATCATGAAGTGAATGTGTTACGTGATGTGTTGGAAGATGTTTTGATTATTTCATTAGAGAATATCATTTATGCTCCGTGGTAGATTCAGGGGCCTCATTCCATGCTACACATGATTGGAAACATTTTCATGGCCATGTTCAGGGAGATTTTGGACATGTTCATTTGGGTGATGATAAATCTTGTAAAATCATTGGAATTGGTAAGGTTTTTATAAAGCAACAAAATGGAGACCAATGGTTATTGAAGGAGGTAAGGAATTTTCTAGATCTAAAGAAAATATTAATTTCAACAGGGAAATTAGGTGGTGAAGGTTGTGTAACTACATTCAAAGAGAAAAATCGAAAGGTCACTAAAGGAGCTCTCGTAATAGAAAAAGGAGAAAAGGTTGGTACATTGTATTTATGCAATGGTATTGTAATTTTGTTAATACTTTAATCTCCATAGGAGTATATACAACATTGTGGCATCATCAGCTCAGGAACATGAGTGAGAAAGGGATGCAAATTCTTCACTCAAGTAATTTGTTTCTAGGTTTGACGCATGTTGATTTGGATTTATATGAGAATTGTGTTTATGGAAAATAGAAAAGAGTCAAATTTATCAGAGTTTGGAAGGAAAATAAGAGATAAAAATAACAACTTATGCATACATATGTATGGGGACCAACTCAGGTACCATCTTTTGGTCTGTCTTGTTATTATGGTACTTTTATTAATGATGGGAGTGGAAAAACCTGGATTTATTGTATTACAAATTAATATGATGTATATGATACTTTCAAGAAATGGAAATCTTTGGCTGAGAATAAGATAGGAAAGAAGTTGAATTGTCTCAAATTAGACAATGGAGCTGAATATTGTAGCAAAGAGTTTGATAAATACTGTTCATAACATGGAATTCATAGAGAGAAGATAGTTCCAAGAATTCCATAGGAAAATGGTGTTTTAGAAAGGATGAACATGACAATCATGGAGCATGCAAGGTATGTGACATTGCATGCAGTATTTCCCTTACAATTTTGGGAAGATGTTATAGATATTGTTGTTTATCTAATAAACAAAGGGCCTTTAAGTTCCTTTTATGGTGGTATTCAAGAAGAGGTATGGACAGGTAAAAAGGTAAACTACTCATTTTTAAAGACTTTCAGTTGTGAAGCCTTTGTCCATATGAATAATGAAAATAGAACAAAGCTTGAGGAAAAATAAAATAAATGTACCTTTATTTGACATGGTGTTAATGATTTTGGTTATCACTTATATGATCATGAAAATAACAAAATCATTAGGAGAAAAGATATCATATTTAATGAAAAGGTATTTCATAAGGATTGGATGCAGGGAAAGAAACAAGAAAAGGAAAACAGAGAATATGCAGTGCTTGATGAGATCACAAAAAAGTAAAGGTTCCTGGAAATCATAACAATCAATAGCCACAACAATAACAACAACCACAACAACATGCACCTCCAACACCTAAAAGTGGTTGTAGAACATCACTAGGATAAGTAGACCCCCTAAATGATACTCTCCTTCATTATATTGTGTATTTTTTATTGATTTTGGGGAACCAAAAACATATGAAGAAGCAATACAGATAGAAACCAGGAAAAAGTGGGAGAAATCCATAGAAGAAGAGATGGACTCCTTGATGCATAACGAGACTTGAGACTTAGTCAAGATTCCTTTAGGTAAAACAACATTGCAAAATAAATGGGTTTACAGGTTGAAGGAAGAATATGGAGGAAAACAGAGGTAGAAGGTTAAACTTGTGCTGAAGGAGTTTACACAAAATAATGGTTTAGACTTTCATGGAATTTTTTATTCTGTTGTTAAAATGATTTCAATCAGAACCATTTTAAGTCTAGTGGTAGTAGAAGATTTTCATATTGAGCATTTAGATGTAAATACATCCTTTATCCATGGGGATTTAGAGGAATAAATATATATGCAGAAGTCATAAGGGTATGGGGTCAAACGAAATGAGAAATTAGTGTACAAATTGAAGAAGAGCTTGTGTGGCTTAAAACAAGCTCCAAGGTAGTGGCATCTAAAATTTGATAGGTTTATTTCTAAACAAGGTTATATTAGATGGCACTCTGACCATTATGTCGATATTAAAAAAAAAAATGATGGAAACTATATTATATTACTATTGTATGGATATGAAATGCTTTCTGCAAGGTCTAACATGCAGGAAATAAATGTGCTCAAAAGAAAATTGGAAATTTTATTTTCAATGAAGGATTTGGGAGTTGTACAACAGATCCTTAGTATGAGAATAACTAGAGATAGGAAAAATTGCAAATTATCGTTTTCTTAGAGTGGGTACATAGAAAAGATGTTGGAAAGATTTAATATGCAGAATGGAATGCAAGTTAGTACACCTTTGGCTAGCCATTTCAAACTAAGGAAGGAGATGTGTTCCAAGACCTAGGAAGATATGGATTATATGTGTAAAGTTCCATATGCATCAGTAGTTGGAAGGTTAATGTATTCAATGGTCTACACAAGGCTTGATATTGCAAGTGCGGTGGGAGTTGTAAGCAGGTATATGAAAAATCTAAGAAAAGATAATTAGATGGCACTGAAGTGGATTCTTAGGTATTTGAGAGGTACCACAAATCAAGTATTTTTCTTTGGTGGTTCAAACATTGCTCTACATGGATACGTTGATGAAAATATGGCAGGTGATAGAGATAATAGGAGGAGAACCACAAGGTATGTGTTTACTATAGGTGGGAAAATTGTCAATTAGGTTTCAAAGTTTTAAAACCATGTTTCACTTTCAACAATAGAAGCAAAGTATGTTGCTATTACAGAGGCTAGTAAAAAAATGATTTGGTTACGAAGGTTTATGGATGAGTTGGGAAAGAAGCAGGAGATGGGCAGGTTATACAATGAAAACCATAGTACCATTCATCGTGAAAAGAAATCAACATTTAATTCCAAGACTAAACATATACATATCAAGTACCATTTCATACAGTCAGTGTTGTAAGATGGACATTTGAAGCTAGAAAATATACACACTAGTCAGAATCCTAGAGATATGTTAACAAAAGATGTAACCAGCGAGAAATTGAGATTATTCTCAGTTTCAATTAGTCTTCAAGTATGATGATCAAGATGAGAACTAGCTGGGTCCATATTGGAAGCATTTTCCAACAAGTGAAGCAACGGTGGAGTTTCTATAATCAGTCTCCAAGTGGGAGATTTTTGGGTGTGCAACCCGATTATCTTCTTGATTGTTCAGAGATTTTTGTTTTAGTCACATTGGATCCTTGTTCCTAACAGGGAAACAACACCACCCATTTAATCACTGTCAGGGGGGTGACGACAAATTTTATGAGGCCCCCCCAGGTGGTGGTTCAGGCATAGTGCCCCTAAAGCTAAAAATAGATGAAAATTTTCCTTGTAAAATATTGTAATTTCATAGCCAATCTGGCTCGTTCATTCGTTGTATGATCTTATGGTAGAAGTTATGTTAATTTAAGGTTGTTTTCCCTAGAATGAAACCCTTGATTATTTGAGGGAATTGTATTATAGTTGTATATGATTATTTTAAGAGAGAGCGAGAGAGGAGGATGTGTGAGATCAAAGAGGAAATTACAATAGATCTGTTGTCGGTTGTATCTCTTCATTTTTCTGGATAATATAAAAGGAAGGACTGATTGTTTCTTCGTGGACGTAACCCAAGTTGGGTGAACCACATATATCTGTGTCTCTCTTGTTCTATGTGTTTTTTTATTTGCATTTCCACAATAATTTATGTATTTTGTTGTTCTGTTAATTAATTTCTAACAAATAGAATCCTAGCAAACACTCAAACAGAAGATGATCTAGTATATTTGAACAAAAATTGTGTTAGGACTACACCTATTTACCCTTATTTCCTTTACTTTTTTTTTTATAAAAATCGATATGTTTCTTTGCCCAATAAAAAAATATTGTCAATTGTTCCTGGTGACGAAATTTTCATCACTACAATCGACTAAGAAAAATAAAACTACAATGATTTCCCTTAACATTTACATAAAAACAACATTGCCTTTAGAAATAGTCATGAAATTAAATATGTTAATTGAGCTCTATCTTGGAAATTATAATTCATAAGATGTCATTGTTAATGGAGTAGATGGAATCATTAAAGCCTATACAAAAACACATGAAATTTATGTCATATGGATCAAGTTGTTTGATACAAACATAGGACATGGCCAAGCAAGAAAATTGGCTCACTTATTTAGTGAAGGCATTTTCAAAGATTGGATGATCTCCATATTACAAGTAGAGAGAATAATAACACCATTAACAAAGACAATATATATCAAAATACGAAAACAATTTCCTATTCAATTTGCATGTGCACACACAATACATAGATAAAAAGGCCTCACACTAGACAACCTTACATTTGATCCTACTAGAATATGGGCTCATGGACTAGACTACACAACCTTGTCTCCTTTTAGGAAGTTGCAATCCTTGTTCCTGTTAAAACCTCTACAGAAATAAAACTTCAAAGTTAAGAAAAAAATAACAATTGAAATTGACCATATATGATAGACTGCAAAATGGGCACCGATTACAATTATTAAAATTTGCACACATATTCATGCACACTAGTTCTCTCTCTAAACACTCGTAACCTAGAAACCTATATCAACGATGTTCTAAATGACTATGATTTGATGGATGATGACATTTTTTGTTTACAAGAGACACATTTGAAACAAGATATGCTGCAACAAAAATTCAAAACCTTCAATTTCATATGAAGGCATTACAAATATGGATGGCTCACATGCTTCAAAGAAAACATAAGAATTATTGAACATACGAAGTTTCAAGAAGACAATGTAGAAGCATATATGGAAAGTATGATTCTACATGGAATACAGATTATAATTATCAATGTCTATGCAAAACCCTATGCCACATTTCCCAATATACTAAATATTATTAAAGAAACATTATGCAATATATCTATTTGTAAACTAATAGTCATCCTAGGAGATGTCAATGTTAACATGTGCCAAAGTAGCAATAGAACAAAGAAACTAATAAACTATATGCATAGCTACAACCTCCATTTTCTTATAGATACAAATACATATCTGACCACATCGCTCATTCATCATGTATGGTCTAACATAACACACAACTGCAATATCTACAAGATATATACTTATTGGTCATATCATGATGCAATTTTTCTCATAATGGACCATACATGTCCAAATGAATTATAAAACATATTGAATTCTTTCCATATTTGCAATTAAATCATTTTCCCCCTTTAATCATCCATTGCATCCATGTGCAAAGAAGCTTCTAATGCAATTTCATTTCTACTATAGAATAAAAATGGGTCAAATCTACAATGACCAAAAATAGAAAAGGAAAGTATTTTCAAATACTATTTCTACTTCTCTTTGGTTTCTTATTTCATATATAAAAGTTTGGTTTTCATGTTTCCTTTGTCACTGATTGCATTTTTCCAAATACCTTGTAGCCTTGAGCAACAAATAAATATAACATCACAACAACAAAAAATAACTACAAAAATAAGCAGCAAGGCAAGTCAATCTATGCCCATTTCTTATTTTCATCTATCATATCTACAGTTTGTTGAGAAATATATAGGGCAACATATTATGTGATTTCTCTTATTTTGATAACTACTTGTGATGAAATTTTACTTAACTTGATTAGGTTCTTCTTCAACTTGATTATTATTGTGTTCTTATCATCAAACAACTACCAAACCATAAAGAACAATGAGATAAGAGGACACAAGATATAGGCGATTAGTTAGGGACAAAACCTCTCCAATTGAGAGGAAAACCCACCAGAATTATTCCCTTCTTATATGACTTCAGCTAAATAATTACAAAACCTATGACCCTTGACGAAGACCCCCCAATTCCAAGTCAAACCTTGCCTTTTTCTTGTTGATTCAAACAAAGTCAACCTTGCCTTAACACTACTACAATTTCTTCTTTGTCCTCAACTTCGGCCTTGGAATACTATATTGCAATTTTTGGACTCTTTTCCTACAATTCTCAGCCTCCTGCAACTTTTTTCAACCTTTTCACGTGTGATGGGATAAGGGGAATTTTATCCCTACTTCTCCTTAGCTTGCCTTGAGTTGATCTCCTTATAACTTCATCTTGCTAGAAGGATCTTCTTCTTACCTTGTTTCAACATTCTTTGAGTTGTCTATACTTATGTTCTGTTGTGGTAAATTATGCCCTAGCCTCATTGCACATGTGAACAAGAATAACCCAAAACAATCCTTGCAAACTTCACTTTTCCTTTCCTTGAATCCTTCTTCCCTTTGCTATGTACCTTTGGTCTTCTTATGCTTCCACAAGATGCTTGAGTGAGTGTCTTCAAGCCCGATTGACTAGCCTCTTATATAGAGGCTTCTTGTTCATGCTTGCGGGTTGAATTAACATTGTAACTAGGCCGACATGTCCTTTTTATAGGACAAATTGCTTCTTTGGAGGGCTAAATTGGTTGTAGCACATAGACAAGGTCTTGGAGGGTCTTTTGACTATAACTTTGACTCAAATAATTTTATTTACAATATATAACATGCCCAAATGGTTCTTCAATATATGACAATAACTCAATGGACTTTCTGACGAATCTAGAAGCATTCAATGGTGCTTGACCTAAAAATAAATTTTTCCTTGAGCATGAAACTCATGCCTCAAGAACAAAAATAATAAATTTATTTTTTTGTTTATAGTAAATGTACATCAAATCATGATTAGATATGTGATTATGAAGATCGAACCTAGTTACATATTTCAACATAGTATACATATTTCAAAATCGACTCCTTGTAATTGACATTGATTTGAATGATCTTTACACATTGCAAATGCATTGTTAACCATTCCAATATCAATTGAAAAACTAAACATCAGAAAATCTCGAAAATTGTTTCATAGTGATTTCATGGTTGTCTACAACACGTTTTTGGACAAAGTAACAAAAACACATCAAATGCTATGTGTCGATTTGGCTGATCAAAAAGTATTGATAATAATCAAAATGGCTGTTCCAGGTGACCTCATCGAAAAAGGCAATCAAAAGATCTTTCTAGGAAAAGGAATTGTAGTAAAAAATTTCCAAATTATGCCAAACAAACTATGATTCTAGTGATTGTAACCACATTTTTTTATTAGATAATACAAGTACTAAGAAACATCGACATAGTTTGTGCATAATACAAATTTGTTCCCACTACAAAAAATAAAAAGTTGGGAGAAAGCATAGAAGCATTTTGAATTGGAACAGTTGCAACACTTGTAACAACAGTTCAAAAAGTTGGAATGCAATTTACACTATAGATTACAAACGGAAGATTTGAAGATGATAAGGCATTGGTAAAATGCTCACCCTTGTGCCACTCACCCATTAGTCTTATTCAATTCAACTGATTGTTTATATCCAATACCAAAAATTAGATTTTTTTTGGGTACTTTATTTCATAGCTACAACTATTTGAAAACTTCGCACCTATCTACAATGAAATGGAACAAAAGCAACAAAGTGGAGATATGCCAATTATGCTCTTCAAAAAACATAACAAAAAGAAAAGACCTCAAGGAAAAAACATTTCGTACAACATAGGCCAAATTCATAACAGATTTGAACATTGAGATACAACAAGACCTCAAAAAAATAATCAATAGATAGATCCAGGTAAGTACATACCCAATAATCTACTTATCTTTCATTGCACTGTTACTTATTTTTCATTATACATTTGTTGACTAGTCTTATTTTCTAACAAGTGAAAGGAATAGTTTTCATTGGAAATGCATACTCTACACCATTTGAACCTGTCTATGCACTTTGCAGTTTCCCAATGTCATCATCTACAATGATAGAAGATATGTCAATATTTTTCATTAAGTGCAAACAACAAACCCCTTTTTCTCTTTCTATATTTTATCAACTTCATTATAAGAACTCATGATAACAATGCCTTATGTTGTTGATTTAGAAACATATTAGTTCTAAAGAAACAACTATTTGAATTAGCTCAAATGTCTTACGAAGAATATCTGCAAAAAAAACAATTTATATGTTGCGCAATTTACAGATTCATTATCTTTTCACTCTCAATGATGACAATGAGATTCTGGATGCTGACAACAACAACAAGAAAAATAGAATGAACCAAAGCCCCAACTAGCATGTTTGTCTTATCTGCTAGGTATCATTCTTAGTCTTTCACCTTTAGTTTTTAGTGATATAACAAAATGCTACAATTTTCTATTTATGCAAGCATTAATAAACATTTTGTATTGTTTTTCCTTGTGCAGGGATGATCAAAATTCATAAAAAATACTCGAGATTATTATAGATCTTGAATGCCAATGTTGAAAGAAGAATGAGCATTACTATGTTCATGCACAAAAGCATTGATGTCAAAAAGCAAAATGCCCCTTTTTTTTTAATAGTGATATTACCACAACAATATTTTTACCTTTTAAAATGCATAAATGTTTTGAAACACTCCTGCAATTTTCTTGTTAATATAATATGAGTTTGATGTATCTTTTTATATTCAATTTTCCTCTTATTAAAAAATATATTTTGAATATTGTGTTGTTTTCCTTATTTCCCTTATGTTTAAGTTTTATTTTTTGTTAATTTGAAAAATTAATTGTTCTACTCATTCACAGGAAATGTCACTTATTGAATACATAGCACTTAATTATGTTTAATCAAAGTATTGTTATTTGTTAAATTATCTTTCTTTACTATCTTTACAACATATTACATTCTCACTTAAGTGCATATGGTACCAAGTTTTCTTTCAAACACCTCTAATGCAAAATTCTGATATACTTTGAAATCTATGAAAAAGAATTGTGACTTTTGCTTTAAGCACTAAATTTTGTTTAGTTAATGTATTGTAATTTGTTAGATTAAGCTCTCATTCAAGCATTTGAAATAAAAATTTATGTTATGCTTTGTAAATTAAAAAAAGAAAACTTGTGCATTTTATGAATGGTTTAACATGCACTAACATGTATCATTGTATTTTGTATTAATTAAACCTAGAGTTTATTCCATCTACAATGTTGAACTTGTTCAACTGTCAGAGTTAATTCATATCATTCAATGTTCAATCATTAAACTAGAGTTAATTCATACCATTCAATGTTCAATCATTAAACTAGGTGGCAGAGAACACTAGCTATATTGCCTCGTTTAACTCATAAAAGAAACATTGTATACATCTTATCACAAAATTAAATGCTATATAACCGAATAAATAAGCAAATACATTAGCATCTCATTTTTGACAAGCTCATGTTAATTATACTACTAGGTAAGCATTATACTACATTGCAAGGATGCCCATGCTTCCAATGGAGGAATTTTTCAACTTTATAATTCTTTATATTATGTGTTGGGTTGAATGTTTAGGTACTGTGAGTTAGGGAGATGAGGACATTTTTTTTATTTTATTTTTTATTACTACTATTATTTGGTGAGTAGTGAGTAATATCCTCTAGAAGTATTTTGCCTCCAATCTACCTAAAAATTTAATCACATAAATATAGACAACTTATTACATAATGCGATAATATTAATTTTTATGATTTTGTTAATTTTTTGGAAGGGACATATTCTAAAAGTAGCAACGCTTGCATATATATATATATAAATTTGTTTTTTTGTTTAGAAAGGACTTACTTTGATTGTCTAAACCGCATAAATCAGGAACAACCACGTAACAAAAATTCAAAAAACTTCACAACCTAAACCACTTAACCTAACTCTTAACGACTATTTAACAGCCCATATAAAATAATATATATATATATATATATATAATTATTTTTCAACAAATCTTTTCTTTAATAATAATAATAATTATTAATTAAATTAAGGTTTTTAAGACAATGCACTTTATATGTAAACTGTTTTCTTTTTAAGACCAAATCACTTTTAATATGTAAAAGCGTTTTAATAATTATTTTCCATTATTTAATTTAATTTAAATTAAAAACAACCAAAATTTTTTAAATATAATATTTAAAACATTTAAACAATTATTTTTAATGAATATTTATTTAATTTTAATAAATAGTTATCCTTTCCACTCGTTTAAATTTATGATTTTATTAATAATTCGTTTTTCCACTAAATTTACAAATAATATTTTAATAATAAAAAAATGGTTAGTCAACGAATACAAAGCGTCTTAAAACTCTCCGTTTATTTTAAATTCTTTAAAATAGTTAAAACTTCCCGTTTATTTTAAATTCTTTAAAATTTAAAAGTAAATTCTCCTATAATCGTGTAACTTCACTTTTCAACTTTCGTCTGAACACTAAATTGTGACCTATTATTCGGACCCAGGGTTAAATGTTTTCCAGTTTTACGGTGTAATTCAATTAATATATATACAGGTCGCAGGACCCGCTCGGAACCGTCAAACCCCGTTGATCACGATCACGCCTTCCTTTTTCCAACATCAACTGATCACTCGTGCCAAGGGTTTGAGAAGTCGTTGTGTGGTTTCTGGTTTCCTTGCGTTTCTTCCTTTCTCTTTAAATATCATTTGGGCGGAGGAAAAAACTCGTAGCTCTGGAAGTAGAAGAGACGGTGGGGACTTTCTAATTTTGTTCGCAGAAGCATGGAGAACCTGTGTGACTTAATGACGATATACGCTTCTGAGAGGTTCGACAAGCAAGCTCTTCTCCAACTCCATGAGTTAGCTCGTCACCAACTCGGGAATATACCAGAAGGCTTTTTTCTAACACGCTTCTCCTTCACAGACCCCATTGGCAGCAGTGGAGGAGGTTCTTCGGTTCCGGTGGAAAAATTAAAACCCATTTCCTTTACCCAATTGCAGGTTGGCCGAGTCCACCGCGGCCGGGTGCTCTACGGTACTATCTGCGCCGAGGCCTTCAGGATAAGTGGTATCATGACTATGCTTGAGGATGGTCATGGCCTTGGGGTCAGGCTGGCAATATACAATGCGGCTCATTCGGAGAAGAACATCCAGAGCCTTTACCCCAGGGGAGCCAAGGTGGCCATCAGGGAGCCCTATTTTAAGCGCGCAGACGACGGTGGCCTCGCCATCCGTGTGGACAACCCTGCCAACGTCGAGATGCTCGTGACTCAGGAGGAGCAGAAGCGGGCGGAGAGCCTGCCGCATGTCGATGTGGAGGAGTTGAGGAAGAAGGGAAACAGCTGCTTCAGAGAAAGACAATGGGACGCAGCGGCCGAATACTATACGGAATGCATCGAGGCCGCTCTGCTTCAGTTCAAGAAGGGGTCCTCCAATGACAATAATAATATCAACACCAGCCTCCTGCACGCCTATTCCAACCGGACGGAGACAAGGCTTCGGGTGAAGGAATTTGAGCTAGCGCTGGAGGATTCCGACAAGGTTCTTGGGATGGATCCCGGCAATCTCAAAGCGCTCTATAGGAAAGGCCGCGCTCTGGTTGGGCTGAAGCAGTATGCGGCGGCATGCGAATGTTTGGAGAAAGCTAACGAGGCCAGCCCCGGGCAGCTCGAAATACAAGACGCGCTTCGCCAAGCCAAGATTCTGTACTCCCAGAGCCGGAATGGCAAGTATGACATCTCGGACTACTTGCTGGGACGCGCATCTTCTCCCCCTGAAGTGGCCGATTTTATTGGCCCCGTAGAAATCAAGATGACCAAAGACGGCCGCGGCCGGGGCCTTTACGCCAAACGAGAAATAACCACCGGGCAGCTTTTGCTGGTAAGCAACGCCGTTGCAGTAGCTTATGATAATGACTCGGCCGGGATTAATGTGGACCACCGGGGAAATATTAATCTTCCGTCGCAAGAAGATCTTGTTGCAGCCGTCGTTAGTGCTGCCAGAAAATCGCAGAGATTTCTCCAGCAGCTTTATAGTTTAGACAACTACTCTGCGCGTCGTAGCCTGGACGTTCCAGCCATTGATCTGTTTAAGACGGAGGGCCAAATTGCAGCCAGAAAAGAAAAATTGCAGGTAGATGTTAACCGTATACGCGATATTATAAGTCGGAATTCAGTCGGTGGAGCCGAACTTAAATATGCTTCAATTTCTGAAGCCAAACTCGTCCAGCGAGGCCAGAATTTTAGGGGTCTCTGGCTGCTGCCATCCTTCATCAACCATTCATGCCTGCCGAACTCGAGCAGGTTGCAAGTAGGAAGCGCTATGTTTATTCATGCCTGCAAGCCCATCAAACGAGGAAAGGAGATCACCATTTCCTATTTTGATACCCTGGTCCCATTGCCGCAGCGCCAAGCCATGTGCGAAAGCTGGGGTTTCAAGTGCAAGTGTAGGAGATGCATTCTGGAGCTCTCTCTGAAGGCAGCCCTGGAGGCTATAAACGGACGGTTCGAGGAATTGCATGACAAAGCATTGGAGGAAATCATTGTTGGAAGGTCTCCAGAGGGTTTTGACGCCGATCTTCCGGCGTCCGCAGAATTTGCAAAGCTTTTTGTAGAGGCAGAGGAGATTATCAGGAGTTCCGCGTTGTTGAAAACGGAAGAAGAGAGAAATTGGATTCGCGCGTCATTTGTTTCTGCATATTCTCCAGGAATACAGTCGGACGACTTCTTCCCGACAACGTTGAAGGAGTGCGTTCCTTCCGGCGAAGAAGTTTTTAAGGCCATTCAAAATGCTGTACCCGGGGATATTCGAACCCTGGTTATGGTAGCCCAGCAGTTACAAGGAGCCAAGCGTTGGTCTGGGGAGGAAGGTTTATCATCAGAGCAGGCGAGGGAGGCATGCATCAGAGTCTTTGGGAGGCACAGTGAAGATGTTCTCAAGGCTCTCGTTTTACAGCATTCAGACTGCCATCTCTTTTAGTAACAGTACAACTGCCATTGCTGATGACCTTCAAGATACACGGCAGAGTGCCATTTTTGAGAAGTTTATTTTTTTAAATGTTTGAAGTGAATAGTTAGATTTTCATGATACGCACAGTATTCCACGGAGATAAGACCATTAGACAGGCCTGATATCATTCGTGCTCCTTTTCTTTGCTGGGTTGGTTGGGAAGATTTCATTTAGAAAAGGTATGTCATAACATAATGGGTGTGAGATAGATATATTAGTGTAGTCTCTTTTGTGGTTTCCTCCTTGTCCTGTCTTTGAATATATGAAAGCAGTCTTTCGATTGTTCGGCTCTAAAATGGTATGGCATTGACATTATTTCCGCTTTAAAATTGTCTCTGGCATTGATATTATTTCATTTCTGTGTTTTATAAACATTGAAATTGTATTTCTCTGGCATTGATATTACTTCATTTCTGTATTTTATAAACGTTGAAATTGTATAAGTGTGATTGGAGTGCAAATGTGTTCTGGATATGTGTATGGCCATCTAATATGGCTATTATATTGCATTGCTGAAAACAAAAACAAAGTCCAATTATGTTCTGTTTGCATGTGCGGCCATGTAGAATATTCAAAGCATTAATATCCTTGTTAGGGATGCCCCTACCAACTAAGTACAGGCTGAGTATAGGTTTAAAATGGAGAGTTAATGGGTGTGTTTAAAATGGAGTGTTAATGGGA
>APFE030417107.1:0-24750 GCA_000404065.3 Pinus taeda
CCAATCGGGTGTCAAGCCACGGATCAAGTGTCGGTAATACCGAGGAGAGAATGAACCATTGGATCACTACATATCGTGTCTGTCGGATTGTAAGTTACAAAATGTACAACGGTAAAGAAACACACTTTACCTAACTCTATACCTAACTCTATACTAGACCAAGTTGAACTTAACTATTCCTATGTGTCGGAATATCCTAACACTCTTCCAATAGCAAATTCAAGTTGAGATAGAACAAGATCCTAGACCAAAAAACCTTCTTGTCCACAAAGCCATCCTTCCAATACGACTCAACAAATTTCAGTAGTCTCTTCTTGTTTAGAAGCTTCATCCAAGCAACAATCAAGAATCTCAGCCCTAAACGAATCCAAAATTTTGACCCAACAATAATACTGTAACTTTGGTCATTCCAGCAGCTTAGAAGATTCACATGTGAGAGAGAGATAATTTTGACTTCTTGTTCTTGATAGAGACCTCCTTTTCCTTCGCTGCCCCTTTCCACCTTCTTCCTTGAATTTCATACTTTTTACTACCACCAACAACTACATATCGAACATGGTGAGTGAGTTCTCCAAATGAGGATGAGTTGCTACCTTTATATAAGATATTTTTCGCCTCATTTAGGGAAACTTGTCGAGTTTGAGGCCCACTTGGTGGAGGAGGCCTAATTGACATATTTTACATTCAAATTATTTTCGGTCTTGATTGACAATGCTCAAGAAGTGTCTATTACATTATGACATAGACAAGGACACTTGACATAAACCCTATAATCCTACAATGGAGGTTTTGACCTAAAAACCATTAACCCAAACATGAAACCCATGTTTTAATAAGTAAATTTCTTTAATAATATTTTTTTCTTTCTTTTGACAAAAACATTACATCTTGACTCAAATACAATTATGAAGACTGACACTAGTTACATTCGTCAACAGTGTGCATGGTTCCAATCCTTTCCAGTGACAAAAAATATTAAATCTTTGATTCGATGATGTACATAAATAGTGAGGGAGGTTACCTTGTGATGCTAGCAAATGAGGGGGGTTCCACTATCGAGGTTTCATCTGCCCCCCAGGAAACCCTTCTACCTTTGCTTGTTATTCCAATCACTGATAATGTTCTACCCCTTCTGTTAACACTCCACCACCTCGTCACCCAACTTTGCGACTCATCCCCTCAACGTCATAGCTTTCAACTTCATAGCCTTTCAATCCACAAACATTTCTGGCCTGACCCCTCTAACAAAGAAAGCATGTTCATGTCCTATAACCATATTTAGTGGTTCAATATTAGGTTTAGTTCGAAATTCACATGGAACCACTCCTAACTTGAAATTGGTCCTTGGACCATAAATAAGTTCCTCCTCGAATGCCCTTGCAAAATTATGTAATGACACTCGGCACAACACACAAGGATTACACCCTTGGAACCTGACCCCTTCATGGTAAATTTTAGTGGTGAATTTTAGCCCAAGGGCGAAATTTAAGGGGTTTTTCATTTTAGAGGGGAATTTTTTTTATAAAACACCCATCTCATATATTTAGTCGAACTTTTATTTAAAAATAATTACTTTTTTCATTTCAACCCAAATAAAAAGGGATGGATAAACTATGAAAATACTCATTTGACCCAATTTGCCTGGTTTGGGAGGTGGTTTGGGAGGTTGTATTTGGTCCCAATAAATAAAAATATAAATAAAGTGGAGGTATCGTAAATAAATAAAACCTCTCTTCGGCCTTAGAAGAACATGTTGAGAAGACTAAACATGAGATATGGATCGAGGGCGCTAAGGTCATTGGGAAGGTTTCTCACTTTCATCACCGTAAATTTAGGGAAGTTATAGAAATTGAGTGGAGGCATAGTAATCTTAATGGGGACAATGGTTGGAAAATCAATCGTTGCTGGATTCTGACCCTTTCAACTTAGCCCATCCTTTTTTTATATAATATTTATTTTTAAATTAAATTATAACCATGATAATTATTTCTCTTTATAACTTATTTTTTATATTTCCTTCTTTTTGTTTTTCCCCTTTGACTCAATCATTGTTCCGAAATAATTAAATAACAAATAATTAAAATTAAAATAAAATTTGGTTAAACATATAAAATTTTAATTTAGTTTACAACCATGATAATTAATTTTACTTTTATTCTATAACTAATTAAAACCATTTTTAATATTATTTATGTTTACTTTTTATTTATTTCTTCCCTTTTGACAAAATTATTTTATTTGAATATCGCTTTCCTTTATCTAGAATTATGTCATATCCTTTTTCCTTATTATATTTTTTGGAATGAATGGTCATGTTAGTTGTATCTAATTATTTATGTATTATTTTTATTTATTAATTTATTAAAATAAATAAATAAATAAATAATAAATTATAATATTTTTTCCCTTTACCTATAGTGTCAAAAAACAGTTATTTTTTTACATGCTCGTTGGAATGTATTAACTCTCAATTTAACCTATGATCAGATCTTTCATCTTGTACCAATGATGAACCACCACACTGGTTGGTTTGAAATGCATCTGCCTAAATTTATAACTGTGATTTCTTTCGAAATTAGTTTCAAATATTCCAAATAAAACCTCTTTTTATATTTAGTCCATAACCTTCTTTCTATTTAAGAAGTCTAAAAAAAGAGGTTTTATTTAAGTGAATCCTATGGGATAAATACCATATTTATAAAAGAGGTATGGTAAATTAATACAAATATAAATAAACCAAATGTATGGTAAATAAATAAAACATTTTTTTATAATTACTCCATGAGTCACCTTATGTTTACCAACATTCAAGGGTGTAAATAAATAAAAATATAAATAAAGTGGAGGTATGGTAAATAAATAAAACCTCTTTTTATATTTAGTCCATGACCCTCTTTCTATTTAAGAAAGTTCAAAAAAGAGGTTTTATTTAAGTGAATCATATGGGCTAAATACCATATTTAGAAAATATGTGTGGTAAATTAATAAAAATATAAATAAACGAGAGGTATGGTAAATAAATAAAACATTTTCTTATATTTACTCCATAAGTCACTTTATATTTAAGAACACTCAAAAAATGTGTTATATTTAGGTGAAGCCTATGGGCCAAATACCGTGGGCTGTTATATTTAGGTGAAGCATATGGGCAAAATACCATGGACCAAATTATTATTAATACCATGCAAAAAAATATTTTAAACCTAATATTAGTATTAACAAAAACAAAGATGGCACATGTTGTTGACCCATGGTATTCGGCCAAATACCATGGGACAAATTATTATTAATACCATGCAAAAAACATTATTAACCCTAATATTAGTATTAATAAAAATAAAGATGGCACATGGTATTGACCCATGGTATTCACGTGGAGTGTAGCCTATTTAAAGGGGCAATTAAACCAGCATAGCTCCATCTTTACTCAGGATCTACTAAGCCCCGAGAGGGATCAAATATCGTGATATGCAAACTAGCATAGAGTGAACAAATATTTGATCCCTCTCGGAGCTTGGTAGATCAAGAGTAAAAATGGATCTTGTAATTTAATGTCACTTCAATATTTTAACTTGGTTAAAATAAAACTAAAAAATAAAACAAAAAATGCAAACTAGCATAGAGTGAAAAAATATTTGATCCTTTTGGGGGCTTGGTAGATCAAGAGTAAAAATGGATCTTGAAATTTAATGTCGCTTAAACATTTTAACTTGGTTAAATAAAATAAAAAAATAAAATGAAAATCAATTATCAATTTTATTAATTTTTATAAATTACTAATAGTAGTTTTTAAGCTCCATGTTTATGATAACCCATGGTATTGACCCATGGTAATACCATGGTAATACCATGGTATTCATGTGAGTGTAGATTATTTAAAGAGGAAATTCTATCATCTTAGATCTATCTTAATTCCAAGATCTATCTTAATTCCAGGTCTACCAAGTGCTCAATGGGATAAGTAGATTTCATCACTCTAATAGTGGTATATGTGGACTTAACATGGGTATAGGTTGGGTTTTATTATAATGAAGATATTAAATAGACTTAGGAAATTATATTGTAAAAAACAACTTAAGGTGAATGGTTAAAGCTACATTTAGTCACTTCACAAAATTTAGTAAAAAATACCAATATCTCCATTAAAATTGTTTTTTTTTATTTAAGAAAAAAAAATCAAAACAGTGAAATCTTATCACTCTTTTAGCATCACCTTCACAGAAGAAAGATAGTCGCTCCGATATTTCCCACCATTTTTCAAACGCTAAAAAATATGATATCTTCGTGAAAAAGCTAACGTAGTAATGTTGGATTAGTTTTTTGAAAAATATGTTGGTTTGTACAACCTTTCATTTCTTAGTTTGTCGTAATGATCTATATGGGTTGGGCCACTGCACCATATTTTCCTAAAAGACAAAGATTATGCACCAAAACGGAAATTAATCCACATGTTACAATGGTCTACTAATTATGCGTAACGAATTATGCTAATAAGCAGTTTAGATTGGGAGGGACGTAATTAAATTTTATTATTTAATTGAATATTTCCGATTAGAATAATAATAGATCTACACCTATATATGTATATATTGATTGGAAAGCTTGGTCGCTTCTTTTCGTTAGATCCCCTTCAGGAATTTGGGATACCTACTAGTTTCTTATATTATATAGTTGGTGCTTGCTACCTCTTGGCATGTTTGGGTAAACAAACTTGATTTGTTTTTTTTATATCATAGTTGGAGTCTATGGAATAAGAAATAAATTTGATAGCTTGACAAAAGTGGTAGAGAAAACATTAATCTCTCCTACCTTGACAAAACATGTGGTCAAGATCAACACCTACAAATTTTTTTTTGTGGAATATTATCAAAACTAATAGAAGGATATGAAACAGTATGCAGTAAGAACCTTGACAAACACGACCACTAAAACTTGCAACATTGTCTGTAGGAAGAGAAAATTATGTTTCCTTTTTCCAAACATGTATGTTAGTATATTACAGTTTAATTGAATATGTTTTCTTATTATCATATATGGTTTCATACTTTAACAAAACATTAGCCAAGACTTCACAACGTTTTATTATTCAGTGACATATTTTTGAAGATATTACAAGATTTATAATTCAATGAAAGATTCACCATGAATTTTCAAGATAATATAATCTAGTGAGAGATTCGCCAAAAAAATTATATATACATATTATATTATTGATAAAATTGCCTCCAATTTTCCCTATGTGTCATGGGGATTCACCCATTTATTATAAATTTAGGGTGGTTTTTAAAATTTCCTTGCACCCCATTTTTAATATATTTTTACTATATAAAAACAATACACACACACATATATAATAAAAGCCCAAAATAAAAAAATAGAGATACACAAATATTGTATTGCACACAGTTTTACCCCTCTCACTAAAGTTAACCATTTTTCTTTGAAACATTTACTTTGTTCACAATAATTTCATCTTTTGAGTGCTGCTAGAACACCTACATTCTTTACTGAGTAAATTTTAACCACTCTTACCATTTCAACTTTCGTTAAATAATTGGTGAAGAACTTGTGATTTTCACATTTTTCCTCCATATCAAGCCTAATCAAGACATGTGTTGTAAATTGTTATTTGATACCACTTTTTAATGTCCCCAATCCTTTGTTGGTCAATGCTACCATAACCACGCCACTTAGAAATACATGATTTATTTCTGGAAGTGAAAAATGGTAACCCGACCATGATTGTTTCTATGCGCCGTTGTATCGTGTTACAACACATATGAATCATAATTTCAACTTTCCATAACAGAAATGACAATTAATTAACCACACTTGTATAAATAAAATAACATAGGAAGCCATTTAACATCATCTTAACCAACAATTACAAATATATGTACACTCAATAAACATGCACAATGAAATACAAGAGAATTATAAACATTATAACACAAAACCATGGAACTAGGGTTTCCACCATAAATTCATAAACCAACACAACATTGAACATGAACACTTACTAAAAAAAATAGAAACTAGTTGCAGTCTCTCCCTATTATACCCAATCATAGACTACATGGTTCATAAATCTCAACCACGGGTCAAACTC
The DNA here is from genome assembly GCA_000404065.3 of Pinus taeda. Taxonomy (NCBI): domain Eukaryota; kingdom Viridiplantae; phylum Streptophyta; class Pinopsida; order Pinales; family Pinaceae; genus Pinus; species Pinus taeda. The sequence continues at coordinate 6,110 of APFE030417107.1, forward strand.
GAGCTCAAGGTACGATTCCACAAGTAATAGTATAAAACCGAATGATATATACATAATGATGGACAAGGTACCCTTCGAATAAGCATTTCCCAAGCCACGTGCTCCTACTCTCCTTGAACATGCACGAGTGGCACACCGTTTCTCTGCACCCTACCAATCCCTTAGTGGTGCTCACCTCTCAAGGGGATCCACAACAAATCAGAAAAATCTTAGCCTAGGTTTGCAAGAGATCATGCTTGCCTCTAGGCACCTCTCAAGCCATGAATTGAAATAAATTTTATTCAATCAAGAAGCCTAACATAGGATTAGGCAATCAGTTTCAGAAAACTTCCCCATTAAAACCTAAACTATGGAAAATATTGTCGATGACACCTTCATCATCTGGTCCCATGGGAAAGAAAAATTAAACATGTTCTTGCAACACCTGAACAATCAATCTAATTCCATCAAGTTTACCATGGAATTGGAAGAAAATGGAAGCCTTCCATTTCTTGACATCCTAATCAATAGAAACGAGGACGGCTCCATACCTCACCAGGTATATCGTAAGAAAACATAAACAAAACAATACCTACATTCCAACTCTCACCACCATCCTTCTCAGAAAATTAGTGTTCTCAACACTTTGGCAACCAGAGATACAGATTTTAGATCATGATCACTTTGAGAAAGAGAAAACCCATATTATGAATGTATTAAGAAAGAATGGATACAATAAACACCAAGTGATCAAAGCATTTATGAATGCTGAAAGTCCCAGAAATAGACAACCTATAGACGATCAGGTGAGTAAAGTTCACCTCCCTTACATATTGGGTACTACAGATAAAATTGCATATATTCTAAAGAAAAACAACATTAAGACCACCTTTAAACCCATGAATACCATTAGCAAGTGCCTTAGATTAGTCAATGATCTGGGTGATCCCAAATGCCACAAGGGAGTTTACATGGTTCGTTGTTCATGTGGAAAAACCTACATGGGGGAAATTGGTCGATCTATCCAAACTAGGATTCAAGAGCATGCTGCCGACATAAAACATAACCACTCAAAAACTTCAGCCCTAGTGGAACACTCCTGTAAAACCAATCATCATGTATGTATTGAAAACTCAAAGTAGTGGCCAAAGTCGGTCATTATCACCATAGAAAATTTAGAGAAGCCATAGAAATAGGCAAACACCCAAACAACCTCAACCCAGATGAAGGATGGAAAATAAGTGACAACTGGATTCCTACGTTAACCTCCTGTTCCAACCTGCCTCCAACACCTCTTTGTGGTAAATCTTTCACTCTTATAAACAAGCTTGGTAAACATTTCACTCTTGTAAACAAGCTAACTTATCTCTCTCTCTCCACCTAAGTCTCCATTAATCACAACATATAACTTAAATCTATCATATACAAAATTAAAATTGATCAAAATAATCCAAATTAATTTTTTTATATATTACTAATAAAATCTATTAATTCAATAGATAAAACACCAATATTACAAAAAAAAATTAAAAAATTCTTAATTAATTCAAAAATTATTAATAAAACATAACTCAATTATTACAATAAAATTGCTAATTATTAATTATCTAATACTAACATTATATAAATCCTAAATAACGTTCATAATTAAATTGATTTAATACTAACATATGTAGATAAAATAACATTCACAATTAAATTGATTTAATACAAACATATTTAAATAACATTCATAATTAAATTAATTTAACACAAACATATTTAAATGAGAATTATTAGGATCATAGAAACCCTAATGAGCATCTTTCATATCAGGATAAAATAAAGTAAAATTAAGATTAATTATTATTCTTTTCTATTTCTAATTCTATTGATTCCATGATTATTCTAAGAAAATATAAATTAATTAATAAAGACAATAAATAATTAATCAAAATTAATATATTATTATACAAATACTAACTGTAATAGATATGAATTACAAAGTTTATAATTATCAATTAATCTAACCTAAGACATTCAGCTACCATCTTTCTCACTCCATCGCCATCTCACACCTCTATATATTCATTCCACAGAAATCTAGGTTACACACTTTCTGATCTATCGTGATGATGTTGAAACGTCGATAAAAAAAATTATGGATGTGATAATCCCGGAAGAAAACTCTACACAAAATACAATTTGCAGAAGCTTCAAGACAATAATATAAGATAATTCAATGAATGAGTGAATCCATGATGTCCCCCTTATTAGGAAAATATTCACCTTTTAAATATGCATGGCCTTCCTCTACAATGTGGCACCCCCTAAATCCATATGGTCCTCATGTGCCATTTTCCATTAACACAACATGTAGTTGTTTGTCATTTTGGAGTTGTACAGCCCCATAATCTTTACAGTGAACTGGACTTCCCAAACAACCTTTTCTATTAATATAAAATGTCTAATAATTTACATCATACTTACAATTTTGGCCCTATGGCTACTTAACCAAAAATAACATATTATATATATATATATATATATATTATATATATATATATAGATATGCACATGTTCAACACAAAACCTATAAACATAACTACATAAACACTGAGACAAATCCAAATAATTCTAATTCATCAATCTAAAAAATCATATACATCCAACTCACTAACCTAAATATCATTACACATATATTTACATGATAAATTAAAATATTCAAAAAACTTACATCCAAACATATAACTTGAAAATAAAATAAGATAGAGTTTCTAAGCATATAACTTGAATAGGATTCCCATATTCATGAGAAAGTATTTGATTATGTTGATATATTCATTTGTTACACATTCTCATAGGATTGTAGATTAGATTTCTAAAAATGTGTCCTTTACAGAGAATTTTAGTCTCAATAGCTCTTGTATATCATGTCCAGTCGCTAGCATGTTGTCTAGATTTGCAAATATAATGTTTATGGTTGAATTCATCCTCTTTAATATCAAACTTATAATGGCTTTGTGAACTACTTCCACTAGTTCATTACAAAAAATTTAAATTATCTTTCATGCATACAAAACTATTTTTCCCTGTTGTAAATTAAAAATAATAATATTTTAATATAGAGATATAAAATTTATACATTTTTAAATAATTTTATTAGAAATTTGTTTTTTAAAATAACATTTTTTAGTAATTAAAGAAATAATTATATTTTGAAAGATTTGATCCCTTTAAATAATCAGTGGTTGGGTAAATTTATATTAATGATAATTACAATCAAATCTTAGAAATCCTATTTCAAGATAAATACCTCCCATATATATATTATTTTTTAATTAATTGTACATTAAATTAATTAAACTAATAATTTTTAACTAAATGGTATGTTATACACCAAATTAATTAGTTAAAAAAATAATTAATAAATATTAAACTAGAAAATAATGAAAGCTCACTTGACAAGATTGAGAAAATATAAAGTAAGTGTGAGTATAATATTTTCAAATTTCCAAAATGTCTAGCTTCATGACTTTGTGATGGGTTAAGGAAAATTATAGTGGTAGTAATTAAATCAAAACTATGTTAAACAAAAATAAAAATAGCTTATTTATCAAATCCCTTAAAATAATTTTTTCATTAAACGGAGAGTTAACGGCATGCAGAAGATTGCGAGTTGAATACCTAGAATATAAATAGAGACATGAGATTGCTGGTTGAATACCAAGAATGATTGTGAATTGAATACCTGGAATATAAATAGAGACATGAGATGGCTGGTTGAATACCAAGAATAAAAGTAGAGACAAAAGATTGCTAGTTGAATACCTAGAACCATGATGTCTTTCTTCAGCAACCCGAGACACCATATCACTGGAGGCAAAAGAATCCTGCACGGCTTGCAAAAAATAGACAGACATTAAATTTAGCATCGAGAGACATATTTTATGTAGAAACAGAGAATGGAAAATGCATGCCTACTTGGGAACCTATCTATAGAAAGCAGAAGGAGGTTGGATCAAGGAAACCACAAGGTTCCATCCATTGTATATCCACACTCCAGTTTTTGGAAACAATATCTTTGCAATGATCATTGGTTGCGTTGAAAATGGTCAAGGTCTTTCCCTTTCTTTGCATGAAATTTTGACCTCTTCTCAGGTCAACAGATAGTTTGGTTGTAAGATCCGAGCTTTGTTGAAGCTCCATATTTTGCTCATATTTTTGAATTTTTCTCTCTTGATTCTGAGATATCATTATAAAAGCATAAATATTCAGCATAACCTAGGACACAGAAAGGTTTTTCAAACACATACTACATGCACAAAAATGAGTTTATTTTACTTTGAATTTGTGATTGCAGAATTGCATTTGTAGAAATTGCATCCTGAAACTCCCTATATATTTAATGAGAACAAACAAAAATATTGTTGCAGTGAAGCACATCTATGGAAAATTATCAAGCTCAGTTTTCGAGACCTCTCTGAGTAGGACACTTTATCTTTATGCATGCGTGTCTGTATGCTCCCTTCTCCCATCCACTGCTACCAATCTCCACTTATCAGGCGGGTCAGGAGGGAGCAAGCGACATCATCTGGCTGAGCGGGAGTGGGAGTGAGGGAAGCATGGTGCATCGGGGACATTTCCACATGGGAGTAGAGTGACACTTTCGACATCCCTATGCATTATCAGAGGTATACAACAAGCAAATAAAATCCACCCAACGAGTTTATCACCTCGTTCCTTTCAATTGTCATTTTAATTGGCACACCCAAACAAAGAAATTCCTCAGCATTGAAGCAGAGCAATCATCCACCTTCCCCTGAGAGTTTTTGTCATCTCAAAGTGGAGAAGGCTTGATGGACGTTAAGCCCATCCATACACTCCCTTCTCTCAATTCGATCAAGCTCGTAAACTCAAACTCAAACCATCCACTATTCTATGAGTATGAGAATTTCTAGGTTAAGCTTGCTCTCTTACCTACCTCTTTCGAAGGTCAACCTAAGCATTTGGGTAGAATTTAACTGACATTTTAATATTGAAACTTCAGAAAATTGGCATTCAAACGTATAGCTGATACTTACATGAAACTGTTGATTTTTTCATTCAAGCTATAAAGCTCATTGAATAGCTCCAGATACAACCAACCTCATCACATCGGGTGTTAGGCCCCTATACTACTAGTGTAACCCCTTATTGTTATTAGTACAACCCACTTATTATATTGATGTACCCATGTAGTGCCCATATTGTTGCTATTGTGCCCCATAGATGCCCAGTATTGTTATTATTGTGCTCTCACATTATTATTGTTATGTCGGCTCTCATTATGTTATGACCTCTTAGACTCATATGTATAGAAAGGAGGTCTTTTCATTTGTATCATGCAAGAATTATTCATTTATGCAATGTAAATGAGGTTGCCCCCTTGACGAGGCTAAATTCTAAGGTGTTGATCTATCTTTTCTATCTTTTCTTGAGCTGGTTTCATAACATTTGGTATCAGAGCTTTGGATTCTAGGGTTTCGTTGCTCCAAATAGGTCATCGTGGAATTTTCGCTATAACCTGTTTTCTGTGATGTTTCAGAAGCTATAAAAACAACCCATTTGAGAGGACATCGTGCTGAATCTTGGGTCCAAATTGAAGAGCCTTTCGCGCTATCTTTGCGGAGATATGATCTAAGGAAGTCGGTCTTTCTGCAGACTCCTGAATTACATTCCAAACAGGTGACCTGGGGAAAATCATCATAACTTTCTCTCTGAGCATTGGATTGAAATTTTGTAAGAAGGTACAGAAAGCGGATGGACTGTATTTTTGTTATATATATTTTTTAGAGTCAAAGGTTGAAACAATGACTCGTGGCACGTCGTGCAAATTCGCTCTACTAAACTAGTCTATAATTAGGTCACTGTGGGAGATTTCGCATAACTCTTCCTTTAAGAATCCAATTTGAATCACACTGGTGGCATTAGAAAGAGGACACAGAGGGCTACTTCATATAGCAATTTTAGAAATTAAAGATCCGAAAGTATAGAGTTACAGTCGTTTCAAGATCGAGCTCCTAAAATCAAGAAAAAGCAAGATGAGGAAGTTTGATGGCAAGGATCCCATAAATTGGATACTTCAGATGGAGCAATATTTTGATCTACATGGTGTACCACTGTTACAAAAGGTATGTATTGCACCTTAATATTTAGAACCATATCAACTTTTATGGTATGAAGGGCTTTGTTCTCGTAAACAACTTGTTATGTGGTCAATTTTCACAGAGGAAATGATAGCACATTTTGAGTATACAAAGAGCAACACCTTCTTTAGAGCAACTCCACAACAATTGGAAAGAGTAAAATAGCTTTGTGACATGGTGGAAAGCAAAATTATGGAAGCCATGAAGCATACCCCTCACAACTATAAATATGGAAGTGTTGTTTCTCCTAGCCTTCCACAACCTACAAGGGTTACACCACAACAATTGGAAGAAAAAAGAGAAAAAGGGCTTTGTTACAATTGTGATAGAAAATGCACTAAAGGTCATAAGTGTGTTGAGAATAAATTATTTTACATAGAATATGAAGAGGAGGAATAAAATGATCAAGAAGCATCAAAAGAAGAGGATATATGCCAGGACCCCACCCTAGAGAAAGAAGAAATGAGTCAGACCATATCTTGTAAAGCATTGGCAAGAATTACCACTCAAACTCTCAAGATAGAAGGACATATCAAGAAGAAAAAGGTGCAAGAAGTGAAAGGTCACATAGAGAAAGAAGAAATGAATCCAACCAGATCTTGTAATTCATTGGTTGAAATTACCACTCCTCAAACTATCAAGATAGAAGGACATATCAAGAAGAAAAATGTTCAAGAAGTGAAAGATCACATTGAGCATCAAGAACTAAATTCAACCATATCGTGTAAAGGATTGGAAGAAATTACCACTCCTCAAACTCTAGAGATAAAAGGTCATATCAAGAAGAAAAAGGTTCAAGCAGTGAAAGATCACATCGAGCATCAACAACAAGTTCTCCATAACGCCACTTTGGTGAAAAATCAAACGAAACAATAGGTAGATCAACATCGTAATGAAAACTTTTTTGATGTAGGTGATTGGGTATTTTTACTGCTACATCTCAAGCAAGATATTTATGAGAAGGAAATGTTCGCAATACTACATGCACTTAAAAAATGGCGACCTTACCGAATGGGAAGACTCTTGAAGGATGAGGATGTGGAAGCATTGTTTTGTGCTATTTCTATTATCCAACCAGATTGGATAAATGAAGCAAGGGATAAATGGAAGAAGGACGAAGAAGTATGGCCACTTATTCAAAAGTTTGCAAAATATCCCAATTCAAACAATATTGCCAGAAATTGAAGAGGAAGGAAAAATCATATTGGAACCTGGAGCAGTCACAGAAACAAGAACCCGACAGTTACGAAACCTATAAATTTCAGAGTATCTCATCAAGTGGAAGAACTTACCCATTGAAGATTCCACATGGGAGGACAATTATTTTATACAGAAGCATCAAGAACTACTCAAGCATTGAGGACAACAATTTTTGAAGGAGAGGGGAATGTTAGGCCCCTATACTACTAGTCTAACCCCTTATTGTTATTAGTAAAACCCACTTAGTATATTGATATACCCATTTAGTGCCCATATTGTTACTATTGTGCTCCATAGAAGCCCACTATTGTTATTATTGTGCCCTCACATTATTATTGTTATGTCGGCTCTGATTATGTTATGACTCCTTAGACTCCTATATATAGAAAGGAGGTATTTTCATTTGTATCATCCAAGAATTTTTTATTTATGTAATATAAAGGAGGCTGCCCCCTCGAAAATGCTGAATTCTGAGGCGTTGATCTACCTTTTCTATCTTTTCTTTAGCTGGCTTCATAACATCGGGCATGGAGTGAGACTTCGAACATCCATACCCCTTATCAAACCCAAAGGCAACTAACATGACTAGAGAACTGTACTAAACAAAGTAACATCGCAATCAAACCTACTAAATACACTGAGACTCATCGTCAGATCAAGAGTGTTCATTCCAAACCAGACAAGGAGCTATGTTGAAATGCTTAAAATTGAAAAAGGTACATGACAAGTGGGTGGCATGCAATAACTTCATGAATAACTCAAAATATGGTTTTCATTTGCATGCATCTCTTAAATAGTACAAAGGCAAATTGCCCTTCGAGGTGTCCAACCATCTTACTCACAGGATAAGGTGCAGAAAAGGTTAGAGTCTTTTCCTTCCCTCGGTCACGAGGGAAGAAATCATTCTATTCTCTATCTTGGGATTGCCTCTCGCTGATGCTACCCCAGGCACCACTTGAAATCTAAGTAATTATCGTTTATTAAGGAGAAGGTCAACTGAAACTCATCTAATCCAATCCACATTAATTAAAATATCAAAGTAATCCACATAAAATCAAAGATATTTATATATTTCACATTTCTTAGAAAACTCAAACTCATCTAACCCAATCGAGATGATTTTTTCTTGAGACCCATTGTTAATATATGTTTAAATAAAAGACGCAAAAGACTTTGTTGATGCTGGCTGAAACTAGTTTGATCTCAACTACCCTATTTTTCCATCCAACTACTTTAAATATTATCAATCCAATTCATTAGATTCGTTGTAACCTTACCTTTATATTTCTTACTCAGACTGCACTTATTTCTTACTAGTAAATCTCCTCTCATTTATGGTGATACCCCAAGGCCACATGAGATTTAAAAATGAAGAGCTGGAAAAATGAAATAATGTTTTATATTTGAAGTTACCTGAAGTTTTGGAACTTCCATGATTTGCAGAGGTTGGTGCTTCCATGATGTGTAGAGGTTGGTGATTAGGACGAAGAGCATGAATTATATGTCGTTCTTCCTGTCTCTCTTTGGCTTCTAATGTGGCACCTCCTGGTTCATATTCGGCCTCTTGGGAAATGATCCATTCGTTTATGTAAGTTCACTACGCTTACCTTCCTATAACATAGATTTTTTTTTAATAAATATTTTCGATAAATTATTTGGTATTTTTGTTAGTTATTTGGAATAAAATAGCTATTGTTTCATGAATGAATAATATTGAATCATAAGATTTGTGGGTACTAAATTTTCTGACTTAACGATTAAACCCTATCAAAATTTGTGGGGATTAAATTTTCTTGCTTACAATTGGACCACATCCTACTCACAAAGCTATAACCAACTCTCTATAGCATCTATAAATAGACTTCCTTTATATAACGAAACCTATAGACAATCCCCTGCTGAAGTACAATTGGATAATCGACCAACCACCTGGCTACCGCTGGATAGGCAGCTCCTATTTTCCGCCTTCGCCATGCCATGCTAGTTACTACTATATATCTATACAACTCTATTGATGGTGGGAGATAATTACTCCAAGTTATATTCTATTAGCATAGAGTCTTAGGTGCTTCATATACAATCTAAATTTAAAAGGTGTTATTCATACTAGTCTTTTAATTTACAAAGTGTAAGTAATGCTAGATTAACATATATCTATACATAGTGTTTTTGAGCCTATTTAATTATGTAGCTTGAAACTATTTAATGAATGCAATTTACTGAACAATAGCACTCCAAACAAATGGAAGTTGACCATCTTCCCTTAAGTTTGATGCTATATTAAAAATACATATGTTAATTCTAAATAGATTTATGGATCCAAAGGTAGCAAATGGGGTTGGAAGTCTGGTCGGAGCAATGTAGTTGATTCGAGACACTGTTCACAAAGAATGGAAGAATAAGAGCACTAAGACATCATCTCCTCCTGGACAGGAGGATGGAAAGGAAGGGGATGAACACATGACCACATTAGAGATGGGATCTTATGGGTAGACAAAGGCTGATGATCCTCCTCATGAATGGTCTTGAATTTCATGAGCAAACAAATCAAAACTATTGCTTCAAGTCGTGAGGCTGAGGGAACACCCTAGCTTGATGTATCATTGCTCTATGTCAACTTGAGATTATGATGGTGTTGTTGCATTTAAAGTTACAATAACCTGCTGAGAGAAGAATACCTGAATGGGGAATATGTGTGGATCTATGGGCATGTTGTATGCTTAATTTCTACTTATTGTAATGCTCACTAATGTTAGAAACATTTAGGAAATTTAATTTTTGTGGAGGGTCAGAGAGTTATGATTTTTGGGAAGCTAATTTCACACACCACAGAGATGATTTCACACAGCTATGTTTGTGCATCACGGAGCTGATTTCACGCATCTACCTTTGCGCAACATGGAGCTATTTCACAGACTTGTATTTCGTGGACCTCGATTTCATGGAGCTATTATATAGACTCAAAGATGAACAAGATAAGGTTGGAGAAACACAATAAAAACTTAGTATTGAATTCTAAAACATGAAAATACATTCATATGAGGATGTGACTCATTGACCAAGTAAAAAAAAAATCACGCGAAATAAAACACAGTAAAATACAGTAATTGTTGTTTTCATGCGCCCACCAAAATTTGCTCCACCATTTTCTCCCCAGAGACTTGTGCTTTCTCTCTAACCTCTTACTTCTAACCTCTTACTCTCTAACCTATCAAAATGAATTTTTACATTCATATTTAACTCAACATACAATTTTACATTTAATTCATGACATAGCGAAATTAATATGATGTTGTTGTTGAGTGTGATCAAAATTGTGCAGGTTCTTCTGGAGTGTGGGTAATAGTCATTGAATAAATGCTTGCCCATATCTATTTACCAAAGTATATTAACTGCTTTAAATTCCTTGTTGCGCTTCAAAATGGTCCACATTTCACTTCAGTCCTTCCATCTTCAAATAGAGACACAACCTACAAAAATACGTCTAACAAATATGGTTGTTGTCATGTTGTTTATTGCAGTGGTTGAGATTATTATTTCCAACACTCCCCCTTAATTACCATTGCCTCCATTGATAATTCCCAAACATTACCATTGCCTCCGTTGATAATTTCCAAACAGTTTCTGAGATAAACAAAAGTTTCACATGCCAATGGCTTTGGGAAAATATCAGCAAATTGTTCTTGTGACCTGTAGTGCTACAACACAATTTCATCATTGTTAATCAGCTATCTAATAAAATGATATTTAGCATCAATATGCTTGGCCTTTTCGTGGAAGATATAATTATTTGACAATACAATTGCTGAGGTGTTGTGATAGAAAATAGTTGTCTCTCCCTCTTGATCATGAAGAAGATCCCTCAACATCCTTCTCATCCAAACTGTGTGACACATTGTTGTTGTTGCTGCAACATATTCAACTTCTATTGTTGACAGTGACACTATTGGCTACTTTTTGGAGGCCCATGAAATGGTTGCAGGACGCAACTGAAAAACATATCCTCATGTGCTCTTTCTATCATAGACACTGCCTACCCAATCACTGTCAATGTAACAAACTAGCCTGAAATCACATGTTGTTGCATACAAAACACCATACTATTTTGTCCCATTGAAATACCTTAGAATACTCTTTGTTGCTTGCCAATGTGTCTCCTTCGATGTCTCTATGAACCTTGACACCAAACTTACTTCATACATTATATCCGGCCTAGTGGTGGTCAAATACATCAAGTTTCCTATCGTGCTTTTGTATAATGTCCGATTGACATTGTTGCTACAATCTTCCTTGCTCAACTTCAACCCTATGACAGTTGGACTTTGTGCAGACTTAGTTTTCTACATTTTAAACCTCTCCAAAATTTCTGCCACATACTTTGTTTAAGAGATAAAAATTCCATTTTCTATTTGGTTCACGTCTATGCCCAAAAAATATCTTAACAATCCCAAGGCAGTGATTTCAAATTCACTCTTTATGACTTGTTTAAAATCAGCAATGAGGAAATCATCACTGCTTGTAAAAATCAAATCATCTACATATAAGATGACAATGAGAATCTTACCTTTGCTCTCTTTGATGTAGAGAGTACACTCACCATCACATTTGTCAAAACCATTGTCCGAAAAGTAGGCATCTATTTCGTTGTACCATGCACACGGTGCTTTCTTTAATCCATAAAGCGCTTTCCTCAACTGATACACTTTATCTTCTTGGCCTTCAAACCCATAACCAGGCGGTTGTGCAACATACACTTCCTCTTTCAATACTCCATTCAAGAACGTTGATTTTATGTCCCTCTGATACACTGTCCATTTATGTTGCATGACAATCACCACAACTGCGTGCACTGTCTCCATCCTCACAACTAGCGTGAACGCCTCCGCATAATCTCTTCCATGCTGCTACTTGTATCCTTTGACAATTAGTCTTGCTTTGTGCCTTTCAATCTTTCCCTTAATGTTGCTTTTTGTTTTATAGACCCACTTCACTCCAACAACATGTTTTCCTTTCGGAAGGCTCACTAACTCCCATGTGTCATACCTTTCTATTCCTTCTATTTCTTCCTCCATTATCGCAACCCATTTTTCTTCTTTGACTGCATCTTCAAAGTGGATTGGGTCATCTACATGACAAAATAATGCAAATAAGGAATTCAGGCGTATGCTACTATCAACATCATCCTGCTCATAAGTTTCATTTAAATTTCTGAATTTTGGTATTCTTGTTCTTGTTGAAGATGGGCTTGACATGTTACTTGGTGTTGTGCTTTGCAGTGTGCTTGGAGAAGCACTTGCTTTGCTGTCTGAAACTTTCCTATTATTTGTTGATGGTGTTGCTTGTTGCCTACTTTGTTGCACTCGAATAGGAGTGGAGGGAGTCACTCTTGAGGAATTACATGCTGATGTTAATTCCTCTTTGTTCTCATGCGGTATACATGCTTTGACATTAACTGTCTTCTCTAAACTTCCATCCCATGCTTCCTCTTCTATGAACTGCACATCTCTACTGATTATGACCTTGGTGGTTGATGGATTGTAGAGCTTGTATGCCTCAGATTCATCACTGTATCCAACAAATATACATTTCTCCTCCTTGCTATCCAACTTCTTCCTTAACTCATCGAGGACATGTGCATATGCCACACATCTAAAAACTCACATGTGAGTGGCATTTTTCTTTCTTCCACTACATGCCTCTTCAGGAACAATGTTATGGACACTTTTGGTTCGACATCTATTCAAGATATATTTTGTACAAGTGACAACTTCAGCCCAATAGTCATTTGGCAAATGCTCTTCCTTCAACGTACTCCTTTCCATCTCCATAATGGTCATATTCTTCCTATTCTTCCTTTCTGCGATGTATATCTTGTCGTAAATTGCTTGCGAATTCCATGCTCCCTGCAAAATCGAAGGGAGTCATTTGAGATGTATTCTCCACCTTTGTGAGTCCTAACGACTTTGATGTAGTGTCCACCTTGCTTCTCAACAAGAGCCTTGCATTGGCGAAAGCACTCAAACACTTCACTTTTTTGTTTTAGGAGATAGACCCATGCCTTCCTTGTGCAGTCATCTATGAAGGTCAATACATAGTGGTTGCCACCAATTGATGGTGTTTGTGTTGGTCCACATAAATCTGAGTGGAAAATATCCAAAGGTGCCTTTGCCCTCACCAACTTTCTTGCTAGAAAGGTCTCTCTATGTTGCTTGCCCAAGATATATCCTTTACATATGCTGTCTAATTTTTCTATGAGTGGTAAACCCTTCACCATGTCTTTCCTATGCAACAAATTCAAACCTCCAAAGTTGAGATGTCCAAATATCAAGTGCCATAACCAGTTTTCATCTTTTATCTCTCGTTGAAAGTTTACTTGTGTGACAATTGCTTCTTTTCTTCTATCTTCTCATGAGTTCATAGATAGTTGTGCTTGTGCACCTTCATTATGCAAATATGATATTGCTTTTAGGGGAAACATTCTATTGTTTTTCATCTGAACCTTTGCAATCAACTGTCTGCTTGGAGGCCTATCCAAAATTGTGCACACATCATTTTTGAAGAAGACAGTGTAACATTTCTTCATGATCTATCCAACGCTCATGAGATTATGTTTCATACCATGGACAAAGTAAACATCTGAGATGTATTTCTTCTCCCCCTTCTTTGTTAGAATATTAACTCTTCCTTTTCCCATGACAAAGACTTCGCTATTAGTCCCTAATGTCACTTCAGATTTCACACTTTCATCTAGATTGGAAAACATTTCTATGTTTCCTCACATGTAGTATCTACACCGTGAATCTAGATACCATATATCACTCTGTTTTTCTTGTGCTACATTACAAGCTAAAAACATGCTATCATGGTTCTGATTTTCTTTTGTGAAATTTACACTTGGTTTGTTAGTGATGTTATATTGCTTATTTCTACATTCATTTGCATAATGAACATACTTCTTACAATAATGACATTCAAATTGAGATTTATCATACCTTTGACCTTATGGTTGATTTTGGCTTGGGCCTTGACTTGGATTTTGATTGATGCCTCTTCCATTTGAGCTTGAAGGGCTCCTTCTTCCACCTCTGTGCGGGCTTCTTCCTCCTCATGTACCATATGATCTTCCTCTACCTTGACCTTAACCAAATGATACTTGTGTCTTTAAGGCATGCTCCAATGAGGAGCTTGTTGCTCTATTCAGTCTATGTTCATGAGAAATCAGTGATGCATTAAGTTCATCCACTAAGAACTGTTAGAGATCCTTTGTCTCTTCTATGGCCACAACAATGGCGTCAAACCAAAACATTCTCAACTATTTATTTCCTCAAGTGTCTCAACATGAGACTTGATTTGAGTAACTAGCCCACTTACATGTGTAAAAAATGAGTCTATATTCTAAGACTCTTTCATAAAAAGTGCTTCAAAATCTCTCATCAACATTAGCACCTTGGATGTCTTGACTTTTGCCATGCCTTTTTAGGATGTCTCAAGGGTATCCCATGCTTGCTTGGACTTGCTGCTGCAACCCTTGGGAAAATACTTTGAGGAACTGCTTGAAAAATATAGAACATGGCTTTTCAATCCTTCTTAGTGTTGTCCCTTAACAAAGACATTGTATGCTGCTGCATCTCTTGGTTCTTTAAAACCATTCTCCACCAAATCCCAAATGTCTTGAGAAGAAAAGAGAGGGTCTTCACTGTAATAGCCCAATAATCATAATTTTTGCCATTAAACTAAGGTATTTGAGGATTAGACAAGCTTTTGGTTGATGTTATGTAAAAAAAAAAAAAAAGTTTCTACATGCTCCTAAATATGCTAAAAATAATATGCGGTCAAAATAGTTCTTACTCTATTAAAAACACTTGTTTTTAAACTAACAATATTTAACCAGCTCTCATACCATGTTAGAAAAATTTAGGAAATTTAATTTGTTATGATTTTCACTAAGCTACTTTCATGCAACTCCCTTTCCTTGGCGCACTAGGGAGCTGATTTGTCCAACAGCTACCATTTCACATTCTTGGATTTCAGGGAGCTATTACACAGACTCAAAGATAAACAAGATAAAGTTGGAGAAACACAATAATAACTTAATATTGAATTCTAAAACATGAAAATACATTCACATGAGGCTAAGTATCATTCACCAAGTAAAACATTTGCTCCACCATTTTCTCAGGAGCCTTGGACTCTCTTCCTCTCTATCCTCTTACATTTAATTCATGATAGAGCCAAATTAATATGATGTTGTTGAGTGTGATCACAATGGTGGAGGT
This sequence comes from Pinus taeda, assembly GCA_000404065.3. Lineage (NCBI taxonomy): Eukaryota > Viridiplantae > Streptophyta > Pinopsida > Pinales > Pinaceae > Pinus > Pinus taeda. The sequence goes on from APFE030417107.1 coordinate 21,732, forward strand.
GTTTCTGGGGTGTGGGCAATAGTAGCTCAATAAATGCTTGCCCATATCTATTTACCAAAGTACATTAATTGCTTTAAATTAGTTGTTGTTTTTAGAATGATTTGAGTCTAGCTTGAGTCCTTCCTTCCATCTTCAAAGAGAGACCCAAGCTGCAAAAAATATGTCCCACAAGTATTGTTGTTCTCAAAATGTTTATTGAGGTGGTTGAAATTATTATTTCCAACTAAGTATTCCAAACCCTCCATGTCACCTGATAAGCATATCGCATTGAAAATTATGTATCACCTATGCACAGAATCCAACATAAGTTCCATTAACAATGAGGTGCAGCCCCTCACCCATTAACAAGGGGCTGCACTCATTAACAATGAGCTGCAGCCCAGCACCGAGCAACCCACTCAAAGTAGAGACTAGATGTTGCCCAACCTCTCTTTTTATTATGTAATCTCATTCTCCAAATTTGCATTTTATTTTGAATTCTTTTAAGGATTTAAGATTATATAACTATTCCTTAATAATAAACCTATGCCCATAATTGGCTCTTTATACATACTTATTTATTACTTTTAATGAAAACCTAGATAAAAATACTTAAACAATCCATATGATTTAGATTTGACTATACTTAAAATACTAAAATACTATGGTTCATTCATGATTTAGATGTGTCATGTAATAATTTTACACATCCCAAAAGATTGGGAGTTGGACCTTTCAAGTGAATGACAAATGATACAATTGATGGCCGTTTTAAAATAAATGAATTGAGTAGACAACACAACCCACAACATAAATACAGAGCGAGAATGGTTGAAATATGTTAGTTTTAGTTAATATATATTATATATATATATATATATATATATATATAATTATATATATATATATATATATATATATATATATTATTTGGCAAATTCAATAAAAAAAATAAAAATTTCATTGAAAAAAAATTCTGACGGGAGGCATTTATACAAACTGGTATTAAATTTTAAATGCAAATTAAATATATGTATCCCAAAGAAGTCACATTGTCAATGCAAATTAAAGATCTGTATCCCAATGAAGGCACAAATAAGTGAAGACATAATCACAAAGAAGAATATCATAATTCTTTATCTCCAAAACGTAAAACAATAATGCATGAAGACTCTGAATCCTCATCAAAATGAAAACATGAAATACTAAAAGACTAATGCAGGATGCTAATCCTTCTGTCAAATGGAAGAATTTTTCATAAAATTCAATCCAAGAGAGAGTGTGAGAGAGGGTGAATGCTCATCTTTGTTTTCTTCTTCTCCTGTCACTGGTTCAGGAAGAGAGGGTGAATGCTCATCTTTGTTTTCTTCTTCTCCTGTCACAGGTTCAGGAAGATTCAAATCTGGTTCTGTGAGATTCAAATCAATAAATCGGCCTGCCCTCAAAGGTATATAATCTTGCCCCAGATTAAATCGGGGGACTTGTGGAAACCTAACAGAGAGTTGGGTATCTACCACCCTTGAAGAGGAAGACGATTCGCAAACACTAGTCTGCATGGCTGCAGAAAGTACATTATTTACTGCCCCTAGTTCTAGCCCCTCATAGCCTTTCTGTGTCTTCATCATATCAGACCTCACATTCTCTCTAGATAACGGTACCTCCATTGGCAGCAGCAGCGGCCGCTGCTACAGCATATGCTGCAGCTGTGTAGCCTGCAGGCTACGCTGCAGCTGCAGGAGAGTAGCGTCGTCAAGAAGATTGCTTGGAATGTGAATGGGAGTTTCAGTAGCAATAATATTGCTACTCGGATTCATGCTACTATGGCCCACTCCGTGCATTGTCACCCCTTTATTCACATAAGACCAGGGCTTCACTTCTTTACAGAATGCTGACCTCACATACATCATGTTATGGTTAAACGAAGTGGCAGGAAGTATGGTATCGAGCTTGGAACTACGCCTCTGATTCTCGACGCCGACAGCGATGGTGGTGTGGCCCTTGTTCTGGACGCTGTCGGGGATGGGGAAGTTGTGTTGGAACTACTACACCTACATGCAGACTCTCAGTTAGAGCATGCAACTGCATGCAGACTCTTAGTTAGAGCATGCAACTACATGCAACTGCATGCATACTCTTAGTTAGAGCATGCAACTACATGCAACTGCATGCGGACTACATGCAACTGCATGCAGACTCTTAGTTAGAGCATGCAACTACATGCAACTGCATGCATACTCTTAGTTAGAGCATGGGATTGCATGCAAGATTCCTTTTGCATGATTTACTCCTTGATTTGCTCCTTCTTTAACTCCACAACTGACTAGTTATCTCCGGAACTTGTTGTAGGTGTTGAGTCTTCTCATTGATCACCACTATAGTTCATTACCTTGGGATCTTCACCCACTATAGTTCATTACCTTGGGATCTTCAACCAGTAATGCTATATAATGAGCATTGTAACATATTTTCTAATGAATCATTCTTTTCTTCTTTCAATTTTCTTTTAATGTTTTTGCTTTGCAAAGCTGTGTGTTCAACCTTTACTAGCTAGATTCATCTCTGCAGGTTTTCTAACACATTTACATGGTATCAGAGCCCACAGGTTGCTAGATAAAGGCGCACCAGTACTTTATTTTGCAGGTATTACAGCTCGGAGATCGAAGATTGACAGAAAAATGGAGTTTCCAAAGCATCGATCCTAACACCGTACAACTATCACGAATGGAAGGACCAAATGGCTCGATACCTTCGTCAAAAAGGGTTGTACAGGATTACCATGGCTACAGAAGTGGAACCCACTTCAGCCATAGAGAAATCCAGGTATCTCAACCGTATGGATGAGGCCCATGGATCCATATGCATGTGCATCTCTCCAGAGTTGCAGTTTCATCTATCTGCTTGCAATACTCCCAATGAGATTTGGAAAAAAGTTGAAGATCTCTACGGGAAACAAGATGAGATGAAAGGACATATGCTCGAAGTGGAGCTGCTATCATTGGATCCACGGAACTATGATAGAATTCAAGACTTCTTCACCAAA
>APFE030417107.1:29754-63620 GCA_000404065.3 Pinus taeda
GCATGCAAGATTCCTTTTGCATGATTTACTCCTTGATTTGCTCCTTCTTTAACTCCGCAACTGACTAGTTATCTCCGGAACTTGTTGTAGGTGTTGAGTCTTCTCATTGATCACCACTATAGTTCATTACCTTGGGATCTTCACCCAAGTAATGTCTTCACCCAGTAATGCTATATAATGAGCATTGTAACATATTTTCTAATGAATCATTCTTTTCTTCTTTCAATTTTCTTTTAATGTTTTTGCTCTGCAAAGCTGTGTGTTCAACCTTTACTAGCTAGATTCATCTGTGCAGGTTTTCTAACACATTTACAAGTTGGTCTTGGCTCTACCCCCTTTTAAACGCCTTGCGGCCTTACCATACGCCTTCGCCGCTTCCTTGCTCATATTGAAGGTGCCAAGCCACCTTCGCTTTTTGATGGTTGGATCTCTGATCACCGCCACATATCTACCCGGTGACCTTTTTCTCACTCCTCTGTAATGCACTTCTTCACTCGTTGCATTGACATTCGCGTCGTTGGCACTCTTGCCATTGTGATCTCCATTCGTATCAGTGGGAGCCATTAAGGAGCTTTCCCCTGGGGACGAAGCAGCAAAGACTCTGGCGGACAGAGCAGCAAAGAGAGAAGGATCCATTCTAATGATACTGACAGTGCAGAGTAGGGGTAACTCAAGTCTATTAATAAATAAAGACAGTGCGGGAGTTTGAAAGGCCGGTAATGAGGGTTGGCGGGTTGATTCGAACAGCTGGGCCTTAGGAAACTACATGGTTTAGGTATCGCGTAGCCGTGTTTGACCATCTCTCATTCAATTCATTCGCTTTCTCAGGAAGCGTGATCTGCGGGGCAGACTGTTTGACGAATGGTAGCTGTTCCCGCCCGAGTTTCTCGGTGGTGGAAATTGCTTTCCGTTGTTGCAATATATACAGAAAGGTTCTTTTGATGACGGGCATCGGGTGCTGGACCACTGGTCAGGATGGAATTTGACCGGCAAATTCCCCTGGTAGGCTGATGTGCCCGTGTTTAAAAACTTAACTCTCAAGATTTTTGTTTGAAATTGTGAAGACCTATTTTTTTTAAACGGTGAAAACCTGTCTGCAAATATGAAAACCATCAAACTTGAGATTCTGGGTTGCCGCATCCATATCACGTCCGGACCTTGTAGGTTTTCTCGGCATGCTTTCGATCAAATTTATTCGAAATCTGGATTCCATTGAAAAATATAAAAATCTAAAATATTTATTAGGTTTTCGCGGTATGATTTTAATCAATTTTCGTCCAAATCTGGAATCCTTCGAAAACAATAAAAATGTAGAATTGAGGCTTCTGTGATCCATCATAATTGTAAAAAGAGCTTCGGCGTAAATCACATAAGAAAATTATTGTCGACGTGTTTCGAACCAACTAGTGTGGTTCATCGTCAAGGCAAGTTGAAGAAACAGATCAGGCTTTAGCAATTTAAATAGGCTGAGTAGAGACTCTAACGGCTACAAAACAACTATATTTGACTCTAGGACCAAGGGTCTAAATAAATTAAATCTTATTATTATTTATTATTTTAATTATAGAGATGAGAGAAATTAGGTAAGATTAATAAATAAGCGGATGTTATCCCAACCAATTATTTGTTTAAATAAATTAAAGGTTATTTATACATTTTTAAGAAATAATTTAAGTTATATAAATTAATAAAAAAATGATTTATGTTATATATAATAATAAATCTATTAATAATAAGATGATAATATTATATTTCTAGAGATATGAGTAAATCAGGTTAGTATAAAGGAGTTAATATAATTAAAAGAGATTTATTGTTAAATAACGAGTTGTTGATGGTTATTTTCCATTAAGTTATTAATGTTAGAATGACATATTTATAATGAATAATTTCAGATGTATATTCTTATAAAGTTATTTCTTCAATAAATATGTTTTAATCATTGCTGGTAAGCCGAGTTAATTTGACTAAGAGAAGAAATAATTTAATTTATACCTAGATATACTTATATAAGTATAAGCTATCATTAAGCGCATAGCTTTTTATTTGGAGGCTATCACACCTAAAAAATAAATAAGATTAGACGCATGAATACATCATAATTTTAATAATAATAACCAACTAAGTCAAAATACTAAAACTGGAAACAGGACCTATCAGAGATAAAATCTATAAAAATAGATTAGATTAACGCTTAAGAAGACGCTAATCATAAAAAGAGACACGAGGAACCTGGAAAAAAAAAAAAGAAAAAGAAAAAAGAGGGAAGAACCTAATGCTTGAAAGAAAAAAAGGAAAAAAGGAAAAAGCCTCGCCCACCCAAAGAAAGCCCGGGGGGCGCAGAAGAAACCCTAAGACGACAGCGCAGGGATCCAACTTCTACTTACCTTCCACCCATCATCTCGGTTGAGATTGATGGGTCTTCGCTCAATCTCGATAGCTTCCCTTAACTTGCGATGATGAAACCGGTCTACCCTGGCAATGACTTTGGCCTCCTCTATGCAGACATGATGCTTAGTCTTGTCCACATGCTCAGCTAAGGCTGAGGACTTTATTCTACCATGCCTCAGGTCCGCTGCATGCTCACAAATTCTCTGCTGGATGGAACGCCCTGTTTCCCCTATATAAGGGGTCCCACTTGAGCAAGGAATCAAATAGACCCCTTTCATGTCTTTGGGGTTGACCGGATCCTTTACAGACCTCAGGGAGTTACGGATGGTTCTGAGGGGCTTGAAGGTTGTGGGAATATCAAACCTTCTGAGGATCCGAGCAATCCTATCCGTGGTTCCCTGGATATAAGGAATATGGACACCTGGGTGGCGCTCCTTAGGCTCTTTTTTACTAAACGCATTTTTAGAAGTTGTAAGGAAAGCCTTCCGACCAAGGTGTCTGCTATATCCATTTGCCACAAAGACATCAAGGAGGTGGGTTCTCTCTTTTTCCAGGCTTTCTTTATCCGAAATCCTGAGGGCACGCGTAGCTTTCTTTACTCATATCTCTAGAAATATAATATTATCATCTTATTATTAATAGATTTATTATTATATATAACATAAATCATTTTTTTATTAATTTATATAACTTAAATTATTTCTTAAAAATGTATAAATAACCTTTAATTTATTTAAACAAATAATTGGTTGGGATAACATCCGCTTATTTATTAATCTTACCTAATTTCTCTCATCTCTATAATTAAAATAATAAATAATAATAAGATTTAATTTATTTAGAGCCTTGGTCATAGAGTCAAATATAGCTGTTTTGTAGCCATTAGAGTCTCTACTCAGCCTATTTAAATTGCTAAAGCCTCATCTGTTTCTTCAACTTGTCCTGACGATGAACCACACTAGTTGGTTCTAAACGCGTCGACAATAATTTTCTTATGTGATTTACGGCGAAGCTCTTTTTACAACAATAAAAATCTAAAATAGTTACTACGTTGTATTTTAAAATTTTAATGTGAATGTAATTAATACTTAATTATATTTAGAGTTCCTTTTATTATGGAAATGTCCTCATAAACACTAAACTTTCATTTATAAATTCATTCGGATGGAAATAATAAAAACGTAAATTGTAAATTATATTATTTGGATTATTTAGAATTTTAAATATAAGCGAAATAAAAGTATAAAATCTAAATTATATTTCGCTTATATTTAGAATTTGGTTTACGATCGATTTGTGGTCTTAAGTAATTAATATGCATCCATAGAAGGAGGTGAAAAAGCTAAAATGGTAAAATATTAAAAATAAAATAATTAAACAAAGTTTTAAATTTTTAATGTGAATAAAGGTTAATTATGAATTATATTTTAGTCATGTGTAGTTTAATAAATATATGAGATGGTTTTTTTAAAAATTTTAGGTTAATTTTTTTATTATAGTTTTGTAGATTTTTTTAAGAATTATTAGTTTAGTTTAAACTGTTTAATTTATAATAGTGTTTTAAAGTTTTGTAGGGTGTTAAATCTATTCATACATTTAAATAATAAGTAATCACAATTTTATTGGAAATTGTAATTTTAATTAAAAAAATCATTTCATAGATGTTTTTTAGATACATTTAGAATTTTATTTATGATGAAATTGTGTTCTCAAACTTTCGATGATGAACTTGGTCAGAAAGGTGGGAGCTCACCGAAGGCGACTAGGGATTCAGCTTACTGAAGAGGCTTTTCCCCATCGATGGACGAAGAGGAGGGAGCTCCACTCCCTCCCACAAGGAGGCAGTGGCAAACAAGGGCAAGAAATCTCCGGAAACATGCAGAGGTAATGCTAAGGAAGGAAGAAGAAACAGGGAAGAGGAAAGAGAAAGTACCAAATAGAAGGAGAATGATGGCACAAAAGACAAGGAGGAAAATGACAAAAAACAGGGAACAAAAGACAAAAATTAGAAGGGACCGTTCAAACCCAAAGCTAAAATCACTCCTAGAGTAGTTTTAAATGATCCAGCGCTGCAGGCGCATAGGGAGCACATGCGGACTTATGCAATCATATGCAAATTCATGGGGCTATGGCCTACTAAAAAGGCTTTACAAAATGGATCAGATACCATTGGAAGTCTAAAGAGAGCATTAATCTTCATCTAGGATCCAAAGGATTCTTTACTGTGGTGTTCATTAACATTGAAGACAAGGACAGAGTATTTGAAGGTGGACCCTACTTCTATGCAGTAGCAGGGTTCTATATGCGGCCATGGACGACGAACTTTGTACTAGAGTGGGAAACTTTACTTTAGTCCCGATTTGGGTAAGACTCTATTCTCTACCTCTTGATTATTGCCAAACCAAATCGCTGGCTGCCATAGGCAATAAATTAGGACGGTTTGTTAAAGCTTCTGAAGCCACGAGGGGCAAATATACCTCCTTCGTAAGGATCTGCGTGGAGATGGATCTATCTGGATCTCTTACAGATGAGGTCATCTTGGAGGTCTTTGATGAGGATTAGGTCTAGACGGTCAACTATGAGCATATCCCATTTAGATCTCGTAGATGCCATGAACATGGGCACCTTCTAAGAGACTGCCCCCTTAGCAAAGCAGAGAACAATAGCAAAACTAACACAATGAAAGACACAGAAAGCTTTCATAAAGTAGTCCACAAAGGAAAAAGTGGCAAAAAAGGGCCAAAACAACACTAAAATGAAGGAAAAAAGGTTAGTCAGAATCAATTCCAAGTTCTTGAAGAGGATGAAGAAATATCAGTAGAAGCTCAAGTAATGAATGAAGGTTATGAGAAGAAGGACAAGGAAGAAGAATGTGATTAGACACAGGAAAATAAGAAATAGAAGGGGATCATATTGAGGGAAGCAGAGCTGGAAATGGATCAAGAAATGACCCACAGTGAGATGGAAATGGAGGACAATGAGCTATAGGAGATTCTTGACAGAGAAAACCTGGATCTAGAAGGGTTATTGATTCAGGGAAAAACTAGCAGGGTAGAATCACCACCATAAGAAGAGTTTAACTGAATACAACAGTTATTCTTGTGGAAAACTCAGGCAAAGGGTTTGGAGTGAGAAACAACATTGACGGCTAGAGTAATGAAGTGGTGAAAGCAGTAAAAACAACTCTGGGGTTAGCACTAAGAAATCCAAGGAAAAAAAGAGGTAGGAAAAAGCAAAACGAGCTACTGATGGAATGTGGAAAGCTTATGGTAAACTCAGGCAAGATGAAAGATCTAACCAGTTACTTCTTTACGAATCTTTAATTATGAATTTCACATCTTGGAATATTAGAGGTCTAGGTAGTAAGAGAAAGCAGAGAATTCTAAATAATGGAATGAAATAGGCGCTCCGAATATAATTTTTGTCTAAGAAACGAAATGCTCCATTCAAAAATTAAGGCAAATCCATAGTAAATGGCTTAGTAGATTTGAGTTTCTAGAAGTTAAGGCAGAAAATAGAACAAGGGGTATCGACACTCTCTGGAATCCCCAAAAACTTGGAATAATTGATGTGGAGGCATCAAGGAATTATTTATCAATGGTTATACATCATGTAGGAGACAAGGACACTTACCTAGTTACGAATGTTTATGGCCCTCAAAGGTGAGATGACAAAATCAGGTTTATAAACTCGTTGGTGGATCTTCGGGTCAGATATGTAGGATTACCTTGGGTCGTAGGAGGGGACTTCAACATGATTAGATCTCTCTCAGAGAAAAAAGGGGGTACAAGAGCTCTAAATAAAGATTGCTTAGCCTTCCAAATCTTTTCAAAAAACATGAAGCTTGTTGATGTTGAGACAAACAATGGCCTTTGCACATGGAACAATAAAACAGGAGGGGATTCCTAGGTAGCCTCCAAGTTAGATAGATTCATGATCTCTGAGGATCTCATGCTTCTAGACAAGGAAATTATAGCAGGAATTCTTCCTTTTGGAGGCTCAGATCACTGCCCAGTTCAAATGGAGATCAAGGGCATAGGTACCCCAAGAAATAGACCTTTTAGATTTGAAAATTCATCAGCAAAATTGAAAATTGGTGGGCGACGGATTTGCAGACTTAGGGATCATCAATGTTCCTACTGCACAAAATATTCAATCACATCAAGCTCAAACTAAACTCCTGGAACAAGAATGAATTTGGTAACATTTTTGCAGGAAATAAATCTGTGGAAAATAAAATTTTGCAGGTCAACCAAGCTTTGATCAAGGAATGCTTTGACAAGAACAAAAATGATCAAGTTGAGAAAATCATCAAGAATGGGAAAATTTGTGCAAATAAGAGGAAATATTTTGGAAACAAAAATCAAGAGTTCAATGGCTAAAAGGAGAGCGTAACACTAAATTTTTACGTAGATCCACCATAGCAAACAAGACTCACAATAGGATCTCTTCGATCAAGGACAAGGGTGGGAAAATACATCAATCCCATGAGGAGATAGAAGCAGTGTTAGTTAAGTACTTCCGAGATATTTCCCAGGAAAACACTTTGGTAAGGGAACCTTTCATCAAAGACCTCACTAAACATATCCCTAAGTTGGTTACCAGAGAGGATAACTGTAATCTCAACAGACCTGTAACTGAAAAGGAGGTCACTGGAGTCCTCAAAGAAATGCAAAATGGCAAGGCTCCAAGTCTGAATGGTTTCAATGTGTATTTCTTCAAAGCTTGTTGGAATATTGTCAAAAAGGATATTTTAAGGGTAGTGGAAGATTCCAGGCTAAAAAGAACTATTTTGAAAGCTCTCAATACCTCCTTTATCTCCCTAACTCCAAAACAGGATAATGCTTAAATGCTAGAGAGGTATAGGCCCATCGCTTTATGGAATGTACTTTATAAGATAATTTCCAAGGTTGTGGCAAATAAACTCAAACCTTTTCTGCCTACACATGTTTCGGGGGAACAATGAGGTTATGTAGAAGGCAGACAAATTCTTGATAACATCATTCAAGCTCACGAGGTGGTCCACTCGTTAACTAGTAAAAAGAAAGAGTGTATGATCATGCAATTGGATATAGCCAAAGCATATGATAAAGTGAAATGTACATACATCAAGATGGTTTTGATCATAACTGGGTCAGATGGGTCATGGCCCTGGTGACTTCCTCCAAATTTTCAATTTTATTTAATGGCTCTCCCTCTGAAATTTTTCTTCCTTCTAGAGGACTTGGATAGTGAGACCCGCTCTCTCCTTTTCTCTTCATCCTCATGGTGGAAGGGCTGGGGCGGTCCTTTAAGCATGCTAGAGTAACGAGCAAAATTTAAGGACTCTAACTCGTGGAGAATGGTTAAGTTCTGACTCATCAATAGTTTTTAGATGATACCATGTTACAGGGAATTCCCATAGTCAAGGAAGTGCTATATTACAAACAAATTTTGAATGAATTTGCTATGGCAATAGGTATGGAAGTTAATCTTTCCAAATAAAAAATATTTTTCTTCAACACCGATATAGCCATTCATAGCAATGTCTCGATAATTATTGGCATTCAAAGAGATTCCCTCCCCTATAAGTATTTGGGAGTTCCTCTTATGGCTAAACCTTTGAACAAGAACACATGGGAACCATTAATCATTAAGATGCAAGATAAGGCCAGGAAATGGGCAATCAGGTCCTTAAATCTGGCTAGTAGACTAGTTATTACAAAGGCAGTGCTCCAAGCTATCCCAATCTTTATGCTATCAGCTCTCCAAACTCCAAAAGGAGTCTTACAACAATTTAGAAATATCCAAATAGATTTTGTTTGGGGCAAAGAGGAAACGAGGAAAAAATAGGCTTTAGTCTCATGGGAGAAGATTTGTAAACCCAAGAACCAAGGAGGCCTAGGTTTGGGCGATCTAGAGATTCTTAGTAAGGTTCTAGGGGCCAAACTTTGGTGGCGATGGGTTAAAGATCCTAAAGCTCAATAGGAAAGCATCTGGAAAGAAAAATATGCCAGCGCTTGGCTTTCTTCTTATATCATAAAAATGTCTGGATACATGAAGGGCTCTCCCATATGGAACAAGGCCTGGGAGAACAGAGGGGTGGTTCAAAAAAATAGTTTTTGGGAAATCATAGAGGGAGATCTAGCACTATTCTGGGAGGACAAATGGCAAAAAGAACCAACACTATTGCAAGAGGAATTTTTGGGCCTCAAGCACGAGATAAACAACCAAGGATTAGTGAAAGTAAAAGACTTTTTGGAGCATTCTCACAACACATGAAAAGGGAGAACCTGGAGAAAAATAGATGGTAGAGAGGACAAAACCCTTAATAGTATAGGAGAGACCCTTAAGAGGATTTTGGATCAGAGGATGATTTTAGTCACTGAAGGGCGGGATCAACTAAGATGGGGTAACAATAAAGAGGGCAACTTTAATATTAAGGAAGCAAAAGGTATTCTCCTTGGGCTGGAATCCCAAGCTTCGGACAGAAGTTGGCAAAAGTTATGGAGGCACAAAGGCTGGATGAAGATCAAATTCTTTATGTGGCTCGTTCACCACAGGAAAAGCTTAACCTAGGATAATATTAGGAAGAGGGGTATGTTGGGACCCTCCACATGCCATCTCTGTGAGGCACAAGAGGAGACTATGGAACATCTTCTCAATAGTTTCATTTTCACCTCCAGGTTATGGGATAATTTTGCCACCATCTTCAAGCAGTCTGATAGAGACAAAGAAATTATCACTAACACCCTAAACAATTGGATCAATAATTTTTCGGATTATGAAGTTCTTAACTCTGCCTGGGCTCTTTTGCCAAGTTTCATCATATGGAATGTGTGGAAAGAAAGAAACAAAAGAATCTTCAAAGAAGAGAAGAACTCCTCTCTTCGCCTGTTGGAGCAGATCTTGAAACAACTTAAGGAGACAGTCAACACCACAGTAAGGGATCTCCCCAAAAATCCTCCCTCACAAGTTGGTTTATTAATTCTCAGGCAGTTAGGCATGCAGGGGCTCATTCCACAAGGTCTAGGCAGGAAAATAATAATGAGGGAAATGGTTAAATATTTTTGAAATCCTCCCCCAGAAGGTTTTTTGAAATATAACATCGATGTTGCTTCAAAAGGTAACCTAGGAATGGCAGGTTTTGGAGGAGTTCTTCGGGAGGAAATCAGAAGCATCATCTCCCTCTTCCATGGTCATTTAGGGAAAAGCCACCAACAAAATTGAGGAATTAATGGCTTTGGAGCAATGCAAGATCCTCAATTTTGGTCAGACAGGTGTACGGAGGAAGACTAGCGAGGATCGGCCTCAACAGCCATGTTAATCACAACCCTAGAAGTCACCGAAGTCCAACATAAGCATTTCTCAGTCAAGAGAGAGGTTGAAAGTAATAATCGTCAGCATCCATTTTGGCAGCAACATTTCCCAATTTTCCAGTAGTGAGAGACTAAACTGCTTCCTCAGTGGTTTCAGAGTGATCGCATAACCTTCAAGCCGAAGGGGGTTTTAAATATTTGGCAACGATGCTGTATAACTCATGACACGTGGAAGAGGGTTGGGTCTAGAAACCACCCTCATCACACACTAAAGCTCAATCACTTCAGCCATGTGATTTTTAGCTCCGACGTCCCATTAAGCGAGGCCAATCAATGATCTGGATTGAGCGAGTGGTTTGGGAGATAATCATCTCGCTTCTTCACAAGGCGATATATATCTCCAACATTAGATTTATTGGGTTGTGTTATATTCTTTCCACAACTAACCTATGTAGTGAACGAGGGGGTTAGAGGGGGGGCAGAGCCCCCCCTTCGTTGTGCTGATTGTGCAACGGGGGGCGGGTAGCCCCCCTCTACGGGGTCTAGGGCAGTGCCCCAAGAAGATTTTTTTGGACCCTATATTAGGTTGGGAAAACCTACCTATGGTTTTCGGTCCATGGTTTTGGACACGATGATTTTCGGTCCATGGTATTGAATGCTTCGTCATGTATAAATATGCATTGTAACATTGAAAGGAACATAATGAAAAATCAAAGCTGGTAGTCCTGGTTTTGGGATCCAGTGGGAAATCTTTGTGTATATGTGTTTTATGTGTTATGCTCTCGTATTTTTATTTTTCCTGTGATTTAGAATTCATATGCAGATAATTTCTGTACGGGGTTAAAACCTACATTTGGTATCAAAGTTGTTTTGGCTTCAAGGGGATGCCTTTGTTGCTCAGGGGTTTCGTTCAGGCCTGTGGTAGACCCTGTTCGGTGGGAGATCTGCGAGATTGATTCTGGTGGTGAAAGAAGATGGCGAGCAATGGAAATATAGAGATTGAGAAGTTCAATGGTCAGAGTTTTGAGTTGTGGAAACTAAAGATGGATGATCTGTTGGTGGGTAAAGATCAGTGGATCGCGATAGATCCGGGTACTAAACCAACGGGAGTGATCGATGAAGAATGGAAGAAGTAGGATCAGAAGGCAAAGAGCACAATACGATTGTGTGTCTCAGATTCAGTATTGTTGAACGTATAGGGGGAAGCTACGGTGAAGGCTCTGTGGGACAAGTTAGGGACTTTGTACCAATCTAAGTCTCCGGTGAATAAACTATTCCTGCGGAAAAAACTGTATAACCTGAGGATGAAAGATGGAGACTCGGTGATAGAGCATCTCAATGCGTTTAATATTGTGGTAAGTCAGTTATCATCTGTTGATATTAAAATTTCAGATGAAGATAAGTGCATGAGTTTGTTGTGTTCTCTACCAGATTCATGGGATAGTCTGGTTATTGCAATAGGTAGCAATGCAACTGCTTTGCAGTTTGATGAAATAGTCTCAGCCTTGCTGATAGAGGAGATGAGATGGAAAAATATGGACAGCCAGAATGGTGATGATTTTTTTGTACTGTTAGCACTCAAGGTTGTTTCCTTTGACTCCTAAGGGAATACGGCCGAGGTAACCACAAACCAAGCTTTGGAATGTAGGTCCTAGCCTACCGGCAGTCAGAGAGGGCTCTCTCTTTGAGATTTAGCTTTGTTTAAGGAATGATTTTAGGCTAGATATGATGCACATGGCTTTTGATTTGGGTTTGGTGGGATGGTTGATCTTTTCAGGCAGAGTTGGCATGCATAATGTAAGAAGTTCAAACCATTGGGCATGGAGTCCATCAATGTGAACTGAAGGGTGTGTTTTCTTTGGTAGAAGAGGGGAATATGGAGCAAGATAGCTACACATGGCACAATGATTTATGCTGGAACAAGGATGAAATGGAGGTCAGGGGATGAGAGGCAATTAAGGATCTCTCATCCAGCCAAAGAGAGAAAGTGGATGAAGGCTAAATAGGGCAATGAAGAATTCCTAGACAACATTCATATAATGAAGGAAATAGCTTAAACATGTTCAGTTAAGAATGCATATTCATCACTGATTCAGAGGAAAACATAGAAAAGTTAGAAGAATTGAGCACAGAGGGCATGAAAACCAGTTATGATCTATTCCTTCTTCCTGCAACTTAGATTATGATATATAGATGGTACAGCTATGTATAAATTGATAAACAGAGGGAGGAAAGACTTATTGAACCATGAGCAAGCACGAGAATTCCATACCAAGCTCTCTAGCCATTAAAAGCACAACGAGCCAGTTCAGATGCAAACATTCCAGCAATCTTTGATTACAAAAGTTCTTAATATTTACAGTTAAAATATCAAATGAGAGATCAACCAAACAACCCACCAACCCTTATTACATTGTTCAGGGTTGTATTTATAGGCAAAATATCAACAAAAATAGATTTGATAGGAGATCTAAGGAAATAACTGCAATTAACCTAACTTCTCTTACAAGTAATGTAAAAATATCTATCTAATGTTGCGTTGGGGGCAACTGCTTCAAAAAATGAGGCTATGTGGCATCCTTTGGTAGCTCTGTTGTCCAATCTACAATCACTGCGCCCTCCATTTCTTATCTGCACCTCTTACTCAGTTCTGCTGCTCTTAGGTGGCTGTGATTCTTATTAAATCTGAAATGACTCGGCTTTAATGACCTTTAACTCTGTTCTGGTATTCATTGACTTTGTTTGGATGGTCTTTAATGCTCCTCTACTTTGATATTGTTGATCTGATACTCTTTGCCGCTTCATTGATACTCTTTTAATTGAATCTAGGCTTGATCTTTCCTCTGATATGCTCGAAACTGTCAAATAGCCCCTCTTTTGCCCTTTCAAGGCAAAAATAACTGTTGCAAAGTGAAGCTTTCCATTTTGGCCAATTTTTCTTAGCGATGGGCGATAAGCGCTAATCGCGCATCAAAAACTGCCTTAGATTTTCATTTCGGGATTCCTAAGCAGCGATTTCGCCTTTCCTCGCTTTTCTTTCGGTGGATGACATCAGCATGATGTCAACAGGATGACATCAGCAGGGTGACGTGGCAGGGTGATACAGCAGGGTGATGTGGCAGGGTGACGTAGCAAGGTGATGTAGCAGGGTGATGTGGCAGGGTTACGCAGGGGGAAGCGTTATCTGGTTTCATGGCGCACCGCTTTTGCGCACAGGTGGTTTGGGAGGAGGGGGCTCTGCCACAGTCGAGAGGGTGACGCGTGGCGAGAGTACGACGGGAAAACCGCCCATTTCCTAGACGCTAACCATCGATAGGTTCAGAGGGGAAACACCCGCCCACCGTAGATCTAGGGCGCGGACAATTGGACGGATTGCGTAACAAAGAAGATGGTGGAAGGATAAGGGACGGGGCCTGCGACGCTTTTTTTTAATAATTTAATTTTGGCGGGGGTTGGGGGGCGGGAATTTAATAAAGTGGGTTTTTTCATTTGGGTTTGCGGGTTATGTGCGCTAGTTTAACCATTAACAATGCAGGTGGAGGGGGAGGGTTAGGTTTATAGATGAAAGAGGGGGTCTAGGGTTATTACTTCAACCAGGGGTTAAAGTAACTCTGGGTTTAAGACGCATAAGGGTTTATATTAGTCCCAAATGGACCAATATCTCCCAAACCATGTTACATAGCTATAGTGCTATAGGGTGGGATATGTAATATTTTTGGGATTTTATATAGTTTTCACATAGTAGGGGATAGGGGAATGATTTAGGGAGCTAAATAATAAATTTAGGAGTTAGTATGACTTGGTGGAGTGGAAATGTAAGGAAAATGATGCCAAGTTAAATATCTGGAACTTAGATATGTGATTTGAATAGGATATGGAGAAATGATTTTACACAAGAGATGTGGCTTCTGTTCATTGAGGAAAGTCAAACCTTGACTTGATATTTCAAGCAAATGAGCTAAAAGCAGGACTTGTTGGGCAGATCCCAAGGTCCTCAAGGGGATGTTAGTAAGTGATTTGAGAAATAAGAAGAAGGGGGAGTTAGAGATTCCTTACCTAATCTAATCAAAATGAGAAAGTGCCACAAAAATGTGATCTGGATGAATATAACACTTGAAAATATGAAATGGATCACATAGTTTGATTTCTGCAACCATACAACTACTTACCCAACCTACTTTACGTAGCATTTTTTCTTCTTTTGGTTTGGGTGCACTTGAACTAGCCAAACCAAATTTTCAACTTTTTTTCTTTTAACTAACCTCCTATCTACGTCTATACTTATTTCATCCAAGGGTTCAGATTAGGCTGTTGTGCACCCTTTCTTCTCTACCTATCTAAGAATCTGCCAAGATTAAGCTGTTTGGACAGATAATGATTCTCTATATTCTACAACAGGAAATTGAAATCTAGGGAGACAAAGATTAAGCTGTTTGGCCCTCGCTTTAATTGAAAATTCTTCAAAAATGGAATAACTCATCAAAATTGGAATACAGCAGAGGCACCTAGACTAGCACACTCTCATGGACACTTCTTTGGCATCAGTAGCAAATATGGAACATTGCAGCCTGCAAAATATGACACATTTGGCATGTAAAAATGTCGATCATGAAATATGAATACGTACTATGAGCCGGAGGCTAATAGTGGCTCCACTTGTGGATGGCGTTTCCTTGCGAAAATTCAAGAACAACATGTCAGAATGCCTTAATATTTAGTTGTTGCTGTACTCTGAAAACTTCCCTTTGCTGGCTGCTTTATTTATGAACATGACAACAGAATTGAAGAGCTTAGGGCCTTCACTTCGGGCTTCAACTACAGCAATCTTGCTATCCAAACAGAAAACTGAAATCCTACCTACCTACTCTAATCAACACTTACTTTGCTGTTAGGTGAAATCAAATAGCCAGTGCATCCACTTAAGTATTATAAGCATGAACGAGCTTTATTGCTTGTGCTTGCTGGCGAGAAAAACTAAGATCTTGCAATATCATATGGCTTTTTTAATCTTTGAGAAGATCAAATAACTGCTGACCTTCTCTGCTGAAACAAGAAACTATACAAAAGGCTCCAGCAACATATATACATTATTGATGGGCTGAATTGAAGAACTGTACAAAAGTTTGGGATTCCTATCATGCCTTGGAAACTGGATATCATCAACATTTCGATATTGAGGCATACAACCTGCTAATGGAGAATAGCACTTCTTTACTTCATCATACACCCTTTCAGCACATGAATCATATAAAACATGAACTGTTATTTGCAATTTATTACAAGCAGGCTCATATGGCCCTTGACTGATCTGCGCAGGCTGCTCCTCTTCTTCTTCGAAAAACTCAGATGGCTGAAAACAAAGAGGCAGGGGATCGACTTGTATCACTTGGTCATGAACAGCCACTTTCGAATCTTCCTCAATCTGATATTTGATGGCTCTTTGGGGCTGCAAAACTAGAGGCAATATATTTTGAACAATGATTTGGGATTCCTCCAGGTGATCAATATCAATGCTTGCTGATACTGGCTTATTAACTGCATGATAGTTCTCCTTAATAAATTGAAAAGAATCACCACAAAAAGGTAAAGTTCCTTCACTGAAATCAAAATTTTCTACGCTTTCCTCCTTTACTTCATAGCTAAGATAGGCACGTTGATCATTGATTTTAGACTACTGATCCTGAACTGTGCTTTCTGCCAAAATAGGCTCTGACTCCTCTGCAAGGATGATTTGGTCATTAGGCTCATAATTATCATCATACTCATCGTATCTTGGCAAGAAGTTAAAAGAAGAGAAGTTGTTATATTCATATAGTATGTTTAAACATGTCAATCATTTAAATGCTCATTATATGCTTTACTTGCCTAATAATCGTTTAAGTGTGGATTTGATTTTTTGGCGGTTGGATGCAAGCGAATCACTATCAAGAAGAGAAAAGGCTTTTAATGATAATTAATATAATATACCGAAGTCATATCAATCCTTTTGGAAAGTCGCGTTTGGCTTTATCGCAATCGGCGATCGTAGGAAGCCTTGGGAAATCTTATTTAAGTTTTTTGTGGAATCCCCGATCACCGATAGTGATATCGATTGACTCGCATCAGGAGCTTTAAGGAGGATAGTTTGTTATATTTATATCGCATTCCCTGATTGCCGATTGTGATATCGCATCGGGGCAAGGGGAGGGGTCTTTTATTGTTTTTTTTTCCCGATAACCGATGGTTACTCGCGTTTGTCGCATCGGGGAGAATCATTGGATCATGGTTATGCATCCTTTGTTATTGCGATATGCGATCTGGCGATCGCTTTATCGCATAATAAAGAATTATTCATTTTATTTTAAGACTGATTATTTATGAACTCAAAAAGGTTTTATAATGTTTTGTTTGTTTCCAGACCTTTAGAAGAGTGATGGGTTAATACCAATTTAATCTAAAAGGGACCCATTTCATATTATAGTTTTCTAAAGTAAAATTTTATGAAATGGGGGGTTGTTGTATAGCACAACAACTAATTAAGTAGGTTGAATTGCAATTTGTCTATTATTATGTTTGTGTGTTGTTGTTGCTTACTTGTTTCAGGTACTTGAAGAAGGAAGTGAGAGACTGTTGGAGTGAGGAAGTGAGGACACCATCAAGAAAGATAAGGGACCAAGAGGTAGGACCTCTTGATTGATTCTAACATAAGGAAATATTCCATAGAATGTAGCTGTTGTGGCTAGACCCATTATCAGGCTAGAGTAATTCATTCATGTCCGCACTTATAATTTTACTTCACCACAAATTGTCGACTACGTTGGGGAGCCCAATCCTTTTGTTTGTTTTTGATTTCACGATTTTGTGAGAACTTTTCTGGTTTCATGTTTTCCCTTTGCTTCTGTTTGCTTTCTCCTTCTTACTTGCCTAAGTCTAAAATTCATAGTATCTAAGCTGGTCCCTGTTTCAAATTTTATTATTCTTTTCCTTAGCTACCTCAATCAGCACACTTAATGCGCTGACAATCGTGCCTTGTGCGAGTTACTGAGAAACAATCGCGTTGACTAGCATCTGCCGCTTGTTGTTAGTTAGGCATTTACGTCAATGCCTGTAAGTGGAGATTAGGGCCTAACCCCAATCTTCGCGAGTGTGTTCTCCTCTTGTGATTTTGACCCTGGAAGCCTTTTGGACCATTTTCCCCCTGACTAGAAAGGTTCATTTAGCTTTCTTTGTGTGCTTGCCTTGTTTAGACCACCCTTTGATGTGTTAAGTCTAGCCATATATGAAGTTATTTTTATTTTTTCTTTGAATCCCTCGATCAACTCTATTTTTGGCCAAAAATTCGTGTCTATTAGCCATTAGCACTAGTTGTAATACTAGTCAATTGTGCTAATCGGTGCTACTTTTGACCCAAAGGTCGATCCAGTCTCAGGGGTAAGAAAAAATCAAATTTTCTCCCATTAAGTAGCATTAAATTAATCAACATTTTGAAGTCTTACTTCCGCAATAATTGTAGAGCCACCTACAATTAATTTTATATAAATAAAGAGAATAAACTATAGATAAATATGAAAAAAATTTAGAAATATGCATAATAAAGGCGAAGAAAGTGGTTGATTTTATTAAGAAATTTTCTCTGCGAGTACAAAAAATCACAATGGGAGGTTCCTGCAAAGAACTGTTGGCCAAACTAAATTCTAAAATATTTGCAATGTAACACAGATCATATACAAATTTTATGAAAAGTAATAAATTAAAAGACAACCTTCAAACACCCTCAAGCAATCTAACATAACTTTGGATAACCTATTTTATCTACAAGATTGTTGGATGTTAGCACTAGTTAATGACAAACTAGACCTTTATCAACTAATAAATTGCAGGAAATTCAAGTTACCTGAAAAAATTACTTAGAGGTTGAGTGGAGTTGCCTTCAATCCAGGTCTTTGCTTTGGATATAATCTCCTACCACCTTTGGGTTAAATTCTGAAAACTTAGAAAAAAATGAAATGAGAATGAATGAATGAAAACTATAAGTTTTTTAATGCATACCTCTCCTCACAATATCCTCTCTCATTCATGGGCTCCATCCTCTTTTAAACTAGTTTGGGAAGATAAATTGTAATAGCCCTTGTGAAAATTCCATAGAAAAATATATAATACCATGGATGATGGGACACATATTCCAGACTGAATGGCTGGAAAGATATCTTAGTGTGTGTGTTTATTTCATTGTTTATGGCTAAGTAAATTGGAAAAGGAAATGGCTAAGGCTTTGGAAAGGCATCAGGCTTTTATTGGCATTTTATTTATGAGAATAATGGAAATTAGGAAAAAATGAAGGTGAAAGTTCACTAGTTGCACGTGAGGAGGAAAATGAATGAAAATAATGGAAAATGAAGAATATAAATGTCTCATTCATAAAAAAGTCTTTTGAGGATCAATTGGGAGGACTTCATGAGTTTAGCTTCGGATCTCTCCCATTATTCTCTCTCTCTCACTCTCCGACACTTAGAGCTTTCTTGGGGAACTTTGGCATTGGAGCAAGAAACGCAAAGAAGGTAAGAGGAAGCACATATATAGAAGGGAAAAAAAGGATCAAGCAACTACAGTAGGCTTCATTGCAGGTATCGACTTGCATGTGGATTTTCCTTGCTAGATTTAGCATGCACGGGATTCCATGTGTTTCTTTTTTATCATGGCATGGGTTTTTCCAGGTCTTACAATATTTTCATCCTAGCCTTGCCATTTCCTGATAGCTTTAATGAGATGAGTTCTCTCATTCGGTTTGTGTGGGATCACCAGATTGGATTCGAAGCTGAATGGGGTGCATCTCTGAATTGACAAACACATGGTCTAGTGGTCATTGAAACAGAATTAGTATCTTGAAGCCATTGGCCTAGTAAGCCCGAAACTAGACTATGGGTTGTGGTAAAGCCAAATTGTGTGCATCGGTGGGCCTAGGAATCCTTAATGGTGCATAGTAGGATATACGGTAAATCCAAGAGGTTGATTTTATCTTCGTTGGGCCTAGTGGTATTGGGATGAGATGCATAGTAAATCCTAGAGAGTATGTCTCAGTGTAGGTCCTAGTTATCCCCAGATTAGACTGTGGATGCACGGTAAAGCCTGAGAGACTAGGAGGCACTCAAATTCCTTACGGTGTAGGTGAAGAACTCCGGTGGAAGCCATGTTTGTTGGTGTTTTCTAGTGTATTCTATGAATCCCGCATTCATGTTTGGAATATGGAACGAGAGTGATTAGATAAAGAGAGACTTGTCTCAACCAATCTATGGTAGGGTAGAATGTGGTAGTTTCATATTGGGTTGGTTCATTACATTCTTTAATGAGAAATTTATTCCCTTGATTTTCATGTGTAAATGTACTAATAAATATGTGGATTTTGATGGCTGATATGTTTGTGGTATTTTTGATCCCATTATGCTGGTTATATGTATATTTTGCGACAACAGTCCTGTATGGCTCTCAACATTTTTTTACTTATATATGAATGGATAATGTGTCTATAAGCTAATAGAGGATAGTGCAGCAAATGACATGAGGGAACAATGGTTCATAGAAATTCTCAGATAAGTATGAGATCCATACACTTAATTCTGTTATTTAGACTTGTAAGTTACATGTTGATGATATGTTTGATGAAATGCCTGTCATGGCTAGTAGGGGTCTATTTATGGTCTTGTTCATCTCATTTCTTTTGCATCATTGTTTCCCTATAGTCTTACTAATTCTAAGCTATCATTCCATTTTGTGCAGTAGCCTAGGCTTTGGGCTTGAAAAAGTGGCTTAAATCTCGCGGTCGTTGGCACAAAAGTAAAAATTTTGGTCCCTAGTCATTGGCAAGCAAGCGTGTGAGAGGGACTTTGTTAGGCCCCTATACTACTAGTGTAACCCCTTATTGTTATTAGTACAAACCACTTATTATATTGATGTACCCATGTAGTGCCCATATTGTTACTATTGTGCCCCATAGAAGCCCACTATTGTTATTATTGTGCCCTTACATTATTATTATTATGTCAGCTCTGATTATGTTATGAGCGCTTAGACTCCTATATATAGAAAGGAGGTCTTTTCATTTGTATCATCCAAGAATTGTTCATTTATGTAATGTAAAGGAGGTTGCCCCCTCGAAGAGGTTGAATTCTAAGGCGTTGATCTATCTTTTCTATCTTTTCTTGAGCTGGTTTCATAACAGACTTTAGGTTGTCATTGCTCCCTTGCCTATAGCGTGAGAGCTATTATGGTCTAACAGACCAAGGATAACAAAGGAACCCAGGGATAGGCTATCTCAGTGGCTCACTTGTCTCCTGAGGGTTCTGTTGATGATGTTGGATGACTGTGTGTTATGTTGTGTCGATTCCACTTCCTTAAAGGCACATAAGAGGTTGAATATGATCATAGTAGCCTCTCGTCTCATGTTTACCCTAGTCGGCATGGTTACCTAGGTGAATGTAGGAGGAGGGTGTTACAGAGTGGTACCAAAGCATGGTTCACCCCTCGAACTAGATGGGCTATGTGTTTGTCATGCATGCATGTGAGTTGCATGTGTGTCTCTTACACATCCATTCCATGTGCTTTTTGCATTGCATTTTGCTGATCATGGTGTAGAAAAGGATTGTCATGAGGGACATGATGTTGATTTTGTGAATGCATCATCATGAGAATGTGACTCGTTACATATTGTTATATGTATCTTACATGTTGATTTTATGTCACCTACTTACATCCTTGTATGTTACGTTGCATTCTTGTATGTTTGATTACATGCATTAGTCTTGCAGGTTGGTTACAAGAATTTATCATTTATACTTGACTACATGTATTAATACATATGTGTAGTTGATTAGGATTTCTAATGCATGTTGATAGTTGCATGTGGCAATGTTTATAGTGGAGTAATGGTTGTTGTCGTGTATGAGGCCATGGTTTGTGAGGTTGATATGGTCACGCATTGATGACTAGACTCTAGCTAGAATGATGTGTATATGGTTTGGCACTCATGTGTTACATGTCTATATGCAGTTGTTATGCATGTGTGGTCTTGGTTACAATTATGCATGAATGGTAGGTAAAATATGCCTTTTGATTTCATGGTATGAAATTTAGGTCATCATGTTTCTATTGGTTGCTATGTGATCATAATTTGGATTAGGGGCAAAAATTTGCTCAAAAATCAAAATGCTCGAAATCCGACAAAAATTTAACGACCATGTCCAACTCGGTGATACGATCCAAACACAACTCATTTCACTCAAAACAAAGCTCCTATGAGAAAGATAAATCCTTTTGTCCATTTTTTCAAATAGGCAAATTTTCGGTACAAACTCACTAGGATGTTGACTAGGCATTCGTATAGCCCAACTGAAGAAAAAGAATATTCCCACATGTGGATCGATCAGGATTTGACGAATGTCAACATATTATTGGTATAGATAATTTTGGGTGGACCATGAAAGTCTGACACATGACAAGCCCAGAGAATACCACATTCCCTCTCAAAGGTCATGTAAAATTATAGTGGGGAGGGCGAAGTCGAACTCGCGACCTCACCCACACAAGCCCCACATATTACCGCTACACCACAACATGTTTCTTAATAAAAATAGGGCACGATTTTAATTTAACGTGATTAAATGTGGCATTTAGGGAAAGACAGTGTCAACCTGTGGGCCAACCCTCTCCACATATGACCATAACCCATAACTGGAGGCTAGTGCTACATGCTAAGTGACGTTTAGCATTAATTAACCTATGATTAACTATTAATTAATTTTTTATTTAGTTGGCGAAAATTTGGCATATTTGAAAAATCTTGTATTGCCCCAATATTGGTGGGGTTAACTAGAGCTTCTGAAGATTTGGTGGAGTTATCATAGGGAAAACTGAACAGGCCATAACTTTGGCATATTTCGACCAATTGTGGCTCAAAAAGAGTCATTCCTAGATGATTTGGATGCTCTGAATACAATGCTATAGGTTGTAGAGGCAGAAAGGCAATTATATACGTGATTTTGCTACGTTGAAGTTTAAGGAAGCTGAGGACCACCAAGAGATGACATCAAGCCTAGATCAGTTGAAGTCCAATTGTAGATCTTGGAGTGTCACTTTTCGGGTTTTTGGGTCTTATAAATCCAATGGAGTAGGTTGCAAAGCCATTGGAGCACTCCAGGTGCATGTAACCACAAAATTAACCATTAATCCAAAGATGGGCTAGTCATTGAACCAGGTCCAAGGAGATGTAGCCCGCAAGGGTTGAACTCTTTTATTAGCTTTGTGTTATGAGCTACTGTGCTTTACTTCTCTAAAATTCACTCGATGTATATGTGTTTTAAACAGATAATTAAGCTCATAAATTTCCCATGAAATACACTCATCATTTGACACATAATTCCTCACATTTTGGTTAATTTGAGATGATCATAAACACATTCATTTTTAAAACCGATGAGGGAGCTTGCATAACATTAAAAAGTTTTCCCAATATTCAAGTCAAGTTGGTATTAGAGCACTGTTAGCTCATTTCAACCCTGAGATGGTTTGCCATGGTTAGCTAGAAAATTAGCTATTGGGTTTGCGCTTGTGTAAGGAGAATTTAACTATGTACAAGTTTATGTGTGTAGGCCAAAGAAGGGAGATGTTCTGAGATGCTTCTTTGTTGAGAAATTTTTGGAAGATTTGTGAATATTTTTTATGCATTACAAGTGTGATGGCAGCTTCAACAAGCGATGTTTCTAATCCATCTTCCTCAGAAGGACTCTTTTATTTAGATATGTGGCAATAACTTATCATCATGAGAGATATGGTGGAAGAGATGAATGAAGATAGGAAGGAGAACACTATACTTCAAGAGGAGTTGGTGACCATGAAGGAGGATAAGCAAGAGATTCTTGAAAAGATGCATGAGATGGAGACTCAACTCCATGATGCCAAGGAAACCCTATCCAAGTATGTGCATGAAAATGAGGTATGCAATTCATGTTTATCTTCAATTTCCTCTCAAAATGAATGTTTTGGTGCTTTTGAAAGAGAAAATAGAGGAATGTTTTGGTGCTTTTGAAAGAGAAACTAGAGAAATAGGGTACAAATTATTGATGAAAATGGGTTATGAAGGTAAAGGGTTAGGAAAGCATGCAAAGGCATAGTTTAGCCAATTGTTGTCAAGGAAAGGCCTGGGTATTTGGGTCTTGGTTATGGACAACATGATGGAAAATGCTCCAAAGCTAAGGAGGCACATCAAGGTGTTCCAATAAGGACTTTCATTATATGTTCATTACCTAAAGCTTGGGAATTTTGTGCGCATGAGGAATGAAAAAGTTTTATACCCACTTTGCAAGGAGATGCTCATAAGCATGCAACTAGTTGAAATGGAAAACAAGAGGATGTTGAAAGCTCTAAGGTCATTGAATCCATTGTTGGTATTCTAAAGAGAGCCACTACCTCATCAAATTCACCTCTTCAATAAGGTGAAAAACGTGAATGTGCAAGGTATAAATTTTCCTTTAATCAATTTTCTTTTGACTATGATAAACATGGTAAATTTTCACATAACATTTGGAGAAAATTTACATGTTCCTTTTGTGGTTTGAAGAACCATAATATTTCAAGGTGTTGGAAGATGATAGCCATACACAGGAAACTTTCAAAACAAAAGAGATAGAAAGCCAAAGTTCCATTGGATAATGGAAACCATGCTGAAAAGAAGATGCAAATTTTTTTTCACTCATTGCAATAAGTAGGCTCATCTTGTAGGAAAGTGTTGGACTTTGCATCCAACAAGTAATCCATGACATTTGAAGAAGGTGGAGAGAGATTTGGGCAAGAATGGAAAAGAGGATTCAATAATTGATGTCGGTGAGGATGATACACATGATGAAGTGCAGTTGAAAGAAGCGCCATTGAAATGGTTTGGAAAGAGATGGTTAGATTTCTTAACTGATTAAGGCCTTGCATTTATATTGATAATTGATGTAAATCTTGCTTTATTGATGAATTTCCTTGTTATTTGGATGCATTTTTTTTCTCCTAAAAGTATGTTGCATATTGCATGAAGCAAGATGTTGGAAAAGTAGAGTTATGTTGACTGACTTAGATGTAGCAAAGATGGCAATTTGCAACTACAAATTTGCATGCATGTTGCATTGTTGAACTTGCATGTTTAAATCAAGAAGGTGTTTGAAAGTGGAGTATGTTGACTGACTTTATTGTAGCAAATTTGGTCATTTCAGCTCTTTATACATGCATGAGAGTTTGTGCATGTGAACATTGGAATTGTTAATAGTTTCATTATGCTTGAACATGCATGAGTCATGGACTTGTGTTGGTTGATTGCTTTGTTAACATGTATGTTGTCAAATTGAGAATTTTGATCATTTGCACATGCATGAGTGTCGACTTGTGTGTCGATTGATTGTTACGTGTATGTTATATTGACTTGGAAGAGTTGATTTTGTCTCCAAAGATGAAAGGAAGATGTGACAATTGTTTCATGAGAATGTGGAATTATTGTTGTAAATTGTCAAGTTGTTGTACATGCTTTTTCTTGACTTGAAAGTCAGTTGTTTGAAGAAGCATTTTTTGTTGACTTGTGTTTAGTCGATTTATATATAGTAAGATGTAAGAGTACATGGCGATGTTCACATAATGTGACATTTTTTTCTTTGAAGAAACGAAAGGAAGAGGTCGTAAAGTTATTTACTTACATGAGTGTTTTTCATGGTTCATGGTGTTTCTTGTGACAAGATGTTGCAGGATTTTGGAAGGTCCATGCTTGAGCAAGAGGCTCATGATTAGCCTTCATTCTCAAATCAAGACATGAGAAACATGTTAATATTGGAGGATGATGGAATCAAGAAGCAAAAGTGGACAAAAATGCCAAAACAAATTGCATCCATTGTAGACCCTTTGATGTGTCGACACCAAGAAGTGAAAGAGATGGAAAATGCATTCTTCCAGAAGTGGAATTTGGAACGGTGGAGGTAAAATAATGGTCATTTCTTTTTTTTTTATTACTGCTTTTGGAACTCATTGTTATATTTCACTCAGATGGGCTTAACTTGGAAAAGTGGTTTCCAAGGACAAGCTTGCATCCAATGCATGTGTTTCAAAGGAGGAACATGACTCTTAGTGGGAAGACCATCAGTAAGATTTGCAAGCATCGAGGGATTTATTTGGTACAACACAGTGTTTAATTAGCAAGCAACCAACAAGTGTTGGATTGGGTCAGCATCAAAACAAGAACATTTGTTGAAGTGCCAAGCCATTTGCAAGGCAAGGCATATATGTGAACCCAAATGTTTGTCATGGATATTTTTCTAAGTAGAATCAATTGATAAAAATTGGGAAGGAGAAGGGTATTCAACTCTCATCAGATAACCAAATTTTGTGGGTCCAAAATGCTGTCAGTGGGAAGTAGTGATCAAAATTTGGATTAGGGGCAAAATTTTTCTCAAAAATAAAACTGCCCATAATCTCTCAAAAAATGAACAACCGTGTCTATCTCCGTGATACAATCCCGATGCAAATCGCTTCACTCAAAATAGAGCTCGTATGAGAAAGATAGAGCCTTCTGTATGTTTTTTCAAACAAAAAATTTTGGGTACACACTGATTGGCATGTTGACTATGCATCTGTACAGCCAGTCAGCAAAAGGAATATTCACAAAATATTCCCATAGGTGGCTCAATCGGGATTTGGAAAATGTTGGCATAATATTGGTCTAGATCATTTTGGGTGGACCAATTAGAGGGTGACATGTGGCAAGTCCGGAGGCCACCATGTGCCCTCTCAAATGTCATATAAAATTATAGTGGGGAGATTGAAGTTGAGCCTGCGACCTCTCCCATGCAATCCCATTAGCGTTCTAAAACAACACGTTTCTTAATAAACATAGCGCACATTTTTTATTTAAAGTTATTAAATGTGGCATTTGGGGAAAGAGAGGGCCACCCCCATGGGTTAGAACTCTCTACATATGATCGTGACCCATAATTAGAGGCCAAGGCTACATGCTAAATGGAGTTTAGCATTAATTAAACCATGATTAACCATTAATTAATTTTGGATTTAGTTGACTACAGTTTGGCAGGTTCGATAAATCTGGTATTACACAAATTTTGGTGGGGTTAGCTGGAGTTTCTTTAGATTTGGTGGAGTTTTCCTAGGGAAAACTGAAGACGCCATACTTTGGCATATTTCAACCAATTTTGGCTCAAAACAAGTAATTCCTAGATGTTATGGATGCTCTAAAAACAATGGAATAGGTTGTAAAGGAAGAACGACACTTTTGTACATGATTTTGCTGCATTGAAGTTTAAGGAATCCTAGGGCCACTAGGAGAGGAGGTCAAGCCTAGATGAGTTGAAGTCCAATTGCAGAGTTTGGATAGTCATTTTTAGGGTTTTTGAGTCTTTTGAATCCAATGGAGTAGGTTTTAAAGCCATTGGAGCATTGTAGGGGCATATAATAATATATTTGACCATTAATCCAAAGAGGGCCTGGCCATTGAAGTAGGTCCAAGGAGATGTAGCCCTCGAGGGGTGAACTCCTTTATCAGATTTTTGTTATGAGTTGTTGTGTTTTACTTCTCTATAATTCACTTGTTGTATATGTGTTTTAAACAGCTAATTAACCTCATAAATCTGTCATGAAATGCACTCAACACTTGACACATAATCTCTCACATTTTATTTAATTTGAGATGATTGTAAACACATTTATTTTTAATACCGATGAGGGAGCTTGTGTAGAATTAACATGTTTGCCCAATCTTCAGATCACTATGATGCTAATGTGTTGGCTGAGAGAGATAGTAGGAGATCTAGATCATCATAATGTGGTTGCAACATTGGACTTTGTGGTAAGAGCAGATTGTCATACATGTATTGTATGTCTAGCATGCAATTGTGTATGTCAAGGATTGTTATATGCATTAGGTTTATGTACATGTATTTTGATGTTATGGTTTCATTCATGATAGATGTTAGTTGATTAATGTAGTTATATGCACATGCATTAGATAGTCAATAATGATGGTAACTTGTTGTTGGATGCATTGCTATTGTTGGTTTATGTTAGATAACTTGATGATTAGGGTTATTTCATTGATATCTTGATGTTTTAATTTGGATTGGTCACATGCATGATGGTCATGTTCATTGCATTGAAGATCTTGATGTTATATGTATTGTGTTAACCTAGTTTGACCTATGCATATGGTTATGGTTGTGATATTTAAGTATGAGCCGACATATTTCTAATATGGTTCTGTATTAATCTAGTCTGATCGCACATATGTGATTGTTATGCATGAATGGCAATTACTTATGAACCTATGATGTGAACATGTTAGTTAGTTATTGTTATGGATATCATGATTTATGTTTGAGTTGATATGTTATGAAGTTGTAATGTGCTAAGTTGGATTGAGTGTGTAGACAAGATCGCCTCCCCTAAGATACATTAAGGTATGAGTTTTCTAATTTCATATATTTGGTACTTGACTGTTTGATTACATTTTTTAGTTGATTTATTTAACATGGTATGGTTGCAAGATTTGTTGAATATTTGATGAATTGCATAATATGAGTATGTGTTCAAAATGATCTTGTTTTAAGATGATTGTATTAATATATCTGTTGAGAGAGTTGATATGTACGTGAGTGTAATAGGTGATAGATGTAACATTAGATTATGTGTTAACTATGGATTATGATGTAATGGTTACACTTGATAAATGTTGATTTCAAATTGATAGGTATGATTGTCTTGATATTTGGAACATGTGGTTGACATGTGTGAGAAGTTGCAAGAAGCATGTTAGTATTAACTTGATAAGATCATAATTGATTTTCCTGTATATCTAACAATTGGATTATGTGATATCATGTAATAAGATTCGATTGCAGCAAGATAAATGGTAAAAGAATGGGTTGGGCAAGAATTCCTTAGGATATGTTTGGAAACCCTAATTCCAAACGAATGAGTGCTTTGCACACAATAAGTCTTCTTAACCCTAATTTGTACCTAATTATGTGGATATGCTCTAGATTCATGAATATTTACATGACAAGTATATTAGCTAGTTTCTAGTTATAGGTGAAGGGAATTGGAGACCCTTGAGTGATAGCTTGGATGTGTTCAGTTGCAAGCAATGTGCTTGACACAACAAGGTAAGATAAATGGTATATTTTTATATTTATTTATGCACTGAAAATTATGTGTTTATGGTAGTATGATGCAGGGGATTCCAAGGTAAGAGAATGCCATGAAATTTTGAAGAAAGCTCAGGTTGAGCATTCCTTGGGAGCCATGGGGATTAAGTCATGGTGTCTATTGTTATTCTTGTGCTTTGGCCTTTTACAATTATTGTGCTTTCTTTTTTATTTTGTGTGGGTCTGGTGCATAGCTATGCCACTTTGTTTGAGTTGTTGTATTGATACTAGATTTCATGATTTTCTTCAGGTTTTCTTTTTGGATTGCATTTTATGTTTTGAGTCTTGGGAATTGGTTGGGAAAGAGGAAAATTGATGGAGCTCAAGAGAGTTGTGTATTAATCGACAGGTAATGTAAGACATGGATGAAGCTTTGTGCATGAGTAAGCGTAGTGAAAGGCAAGATTAGGATAGTCAGTTGGATTGATTGGGTCTATTATGGTCAATGGATGATGACAGGAGAGTGATAGGTAGCCATGAAAAGTAAAGTAAACGGATCTAAGGTGTTGGATGACTTGGCTATGTTGGGAACTTTTGTTCTCAATGGCCTGTTGTGCATGAACAAAGGAATTTCTCTTAACCTTGACCTTGATATCTGGTAATTATTTTACGATCACGATTATGTTGATGTTTATATATGTATACATGTATGTATGTATGTTGTTGTTTGAGAATATGATGATTGTCTTATGTTAACAATTATATATGTATGTATGTATGTATGTATGTTGATGTCTGACAGGGTTGTGAGGGATCATTCATTTGGAGGAATGCTTGCTTATGCTAGTAAATGGCATGACAAGGTTCTTGGACTTATGCGAAATCATGCGAGAAGAGTAGTCATGACAAATATACAAGGTCAATATCATGTGGATATGAATTGATATTTTATACTTTTATTTTCCCTATGTTTATGTTATGACAAATAATATGGAAGGATACATCAATGAAATGGAATCACTGTGGTCTGTCACTTCTTGGGACAAGCATGGATAAGACATTGGAAATAATGTTGCTTGGTACTATTGTGAGGTACTATTATTGTGCATATGTTATTGTTGGCTTGATGGGCCCTGACCTAGTTTTAGTGTTAGTCAGCTAAGAAAATCCCTACACTACTATCCCTTTCGCATCATTCCACAGAGCGCAAACAGATGTCTCACCTGAAGCAGTATGGGGGGATGTAGGAATCAACTTTATGCACCCTGAGATGGTCATGATGTCCGTTTTATACCTTAAACCCTTCCTTTGTGCAGATCGATAAGCCTTTAGGGCTTAATTGGTGTACTTTCTCTTCCATCTCATAGAACCCTCGTGAAGGTATAGGATCGTCCTTCGTACAACCACACCTAGTGGCTCAAGTACTTACGCACATTTGTTACTGTGTTAGTGTATAATTTCCTGAATTATCTTAAGTGTTCGCTAAATTTACCATGCAATTAAGATTATCTTCACGTAAATATATATCCCTATTTTCATTCATACAACAAATAGAAACACATTCATTTGCGCATTAAATTAGCATTATAACATAAACCCAGAACTTAACATAACATAATCACATGCGATCCACAAGGGAAAAATACACAGTAATTTCATAATACTTCTCTTTATTAATGATTCAGATTTTCAATACATACCCTATTTTCCCTACGCACACAGTTGCACGTGTCTGCACACTCAACTGCAGACTTCTACCCTAGGCCTCTGTGCACTCAGTTGTAGAGTCTCTTCCTACGATAAGACTCTCATTCCTATATCTTTATACACTCCTCAATGACTCCAACTTACTTCGCACTTTTTCTCCCAAAGACTCTTCTAACACTTATTTTTATATAATCCCATGATCCGCGGAACATGGGTAGATCCTCTACACCCGGCATGAATTTTATAAAAGAAGGGTGAAAAAGCCTTAGAGACTCTTTACATCTTCACACTCCGCAACCACAAAATGTGGAGACTTTACATTCTTTATACAAAATTTGTGCTTTTTCCCCAAAACTTAGGCTTTTAGCCAAAAAATGGCTCTTAGGAGAACCGTTCCCAATAGGTCCCCAACACAAACATAGTGACTCACCCTCAAGTTACTCTGTTTATGCGAACATCCTGTCACGAAGACCTCCAAGCTTGAATTGGACAACTGCTACCTCGGCGTTGCACTGCTTTGCCACTTGCTTCATCTCCTCAACCAAATTCTCTGCCACTGGATCTACGGTGTTTGACTAAATCTTTTGCTGAGTCTCCTGTAGATAAGCTAGCTTACCTTCAATAGTGGCCATGATCATGTAAGCCTCATCCAACCAAGGCTTCAAGCAAGCCTTCAGCATGACTTCCTTGTGCTGAGATACATTTACTTTCTCTTTCAACGGCTTGGCCTCCTGCATCTTAGATAACCTCTACGTGATGGCGATAGTGTGAGCTGTTGCTTTGACTTCGTCATAGTGTTGTTGTAGCTCCCATGCTTTTGTTTCTATTTATTGTATAGTATGATCTTCTTGCAGCTAGGTGATGTTTACACTCAGGTTGTCCCTAAGCTCCTGAAGGGATAAAGCCGAGGTAACCACAAACCAATCTTTGGACTGCAGGTTCTAGCCCACCTGCAATCAGAGAGGGCTCTCTCTTGATGATTTAGCTTTGTTGATTATAATTTTAGGCTAGTTATTGGGTTCAAGGGGTTTTGTATTGTGTTTGGGTGGAAGGACGATGCTTACAAGTAGAGAGGCAAGCATAGTGTGACAAGTTTCAAACTATTGGGTGTGGAGTCATGGAGTAAGGCTGCTCATGCGTTTTCTTGGTCACAAGAGGAAAGAGGGGCAAGGTAGCTGCTCATGAAACAATACTCAGGCTAAATGAAGATGGATTGAAGGCTAAGGAATGAGAGGCAATAAAGAATCTCTCAATCAGGTTAGCAGAGGGAAGATAAACGAGCCCTAACTGGGAGCAGCTAAGAATTCCCAGATAACATCCATTCATATATGAAATAGAGAAAATATGAGCCATAAGGAATCCATATTTATGCCTAAATCAAGAGGAAAACATTAAGAAGCCACAGAAACTGAGCATAGAGTGAAGGTAAGCAAATTCTAAACCAGACTTTTGTTCTGTGACTTGAGCATATTTGAAATTGAAATAACAGAGGTAAGGAATACTTATTGATTCATAAAACAACACAAGATTTCCCTCATTCACTCTTCATAGACACTAACAACACATCAAACAGTCCATTCTCCAAGCTTTCAGCAATCTTTGATTATATAAAACATGTCAATACAGAGTGAGTCTCTCTTGGAGTGCATTTACAAACCAACCAACCAACCAACCTGTTAGCATTTGAAATTTAACCTCAGGCTGAGAAAGGCAAATCTCAAAGCTACATCAAACCATTCAGCCTCGTAGCTAGCCCTACGGGGTAGGAGAAGGCTCTCTCCAGTCTCTCTCGGAAAATCTTCAATTAGGGAGATGACCAACAATGTAACACTGATATTAGGCTAGTAAACTAATTAAAGAGGTTGATTTTGGGGTTTTTGGGTTTTTGGTGGCAAGTTGAGGAGAGGGAAAATTTGGCTGCGGGGATGGGACACAGTTTCTGCAGGGGAGTCTTTGGGGCGAGGTAGGAGACCGTGCTGATGTCTTTGACTGAAGTGAATGGTCAGGAATGAAAGAGAGAAGGCTAAAGAGAGAAAAAAATGAATTTTAATTCTCTTTAAACAGTAGAAAACATCAAAATTAAACAAACTTAAAAGCAGAGCATGACAAACATGAATTCTTACTTTATCACTTCATTTGTTTAATATGCAAAAGTATAGAAGGAAAATGAAACACATAACAAAGCTTACAATGACTGAAGAAACACACCATCAACACATGAGTCCACAAGAATCCCAAAGATGACTGCAAAACCCTGGTCTTCCTTGCCAAAAATTGCAGAGATACAAGAGATAATACAATGAGCTACTGCTCTCTCTAAGAGTCCAACCTTCCAACCTCTCAAAATGACTAAGAAAATACATAATATAGGCAAGCTAGCACCTTTCCTTGCCTCTAGGGGTCGAGCTCACTATCCTAGGAGCAGTTTGAACAACTTCTAAACTAAGCACTACGAAATAGGCAGTCAAAACAACTTGCCTCTATAAACTTGGAAATCAGTTCATACATTCAATTTTTACCCTTTACATGATTGAATCTTCTAGAAGTGTTAAACAAGAGTAAAAGTGTCTTAGAGTTGCCATAATTACATCAAAGATAATAATATTTCACCCCAAAAAGTCAAACTGGAGCCAAACTGCGTTTTCTGGGCTGAACTGGTCAAATCTGGCAAAATTTCCTCAACGGGTCGCGCACCTTTTCTCAACGGGTCGCACACCTTTGCAGCTCTGTTTGGAGGCCTTCCCAGTGTCAGAATTGAGTAAACGTGGGCTTGCTGGAAAGTTATCTGAGTATAATTTCCAACCCAACTAGAATTTTTGAATTTGGAGGTTATTTTCCCTGTCAAAACTTAATTCTCCCAAGACTGGTTTCTGCAACGCAAAAAAAGGGGCAGAAAGTCAAATTTTTCATGTATTTTGACCTTTTGGAGGCCCAGAACTTGATGAAATTTCTTAGTAATGGATGAGAAAGTGTAAGTTTTCATGAAAAATCCAGAAATGCTGAGTTTTTGTAAAATGGAGTTGCCAGGACAAAGGGTCTCACCGGGGGTGAGACCCGTTGAGAAGCCAAAACCTGTAATTGGCATAAAAAATTCACAAATGACAATTTTCTCCAAATTTCTTGAAATTTGGGCTGGGAGTCCCCAATCAAGTACCATGCTCATTCAAAGTGTCTTTGGCCAAAATTTGGAGTGGATCAGGCGTTTTCCTTCGTTTTTGTGCTTTGGCCAACCGTCCTTGGAGCACCTTCGTTCTCGCCGGTATTTTTGACATTTCTTTAAAACCATGACACCTGTGCAAAAATTGAAGGAGGTTTTCTTCCTTGGCATTTTGTCGACAAAAACCTCTCTCAGGTTTCCAAAATTCATCTTTTATTGCTCTGAAACATCATTTGAGTGCGACTTGTACTGATGTGTGAAACAAGGAATTTGGTCGAAATGGAGCGAAATGAAGGGGATAGGGGGCTTCTAAATTCTTGGGGAAATTTTTGGGAGTGGGGAGGGATGTTAGGAAGCAGGGAAAAGTGGAATATTAGAGATTGAGTGAGGGGAAGGGGTCCAAAAGGGAAAAACGCAGGCCCAACCTAGAAAATTGCCTGGTTGTAGCTAGAAACTAGGGTTTGTGCGAAAATGAGGAATTTGGCGGATCTAAGGGATGGGAAGTGTTTGATAAGGTACTTTAAGGATAGGGGAAGGTGTATGCACATTAGGAAACAAGTTTTTCCATTGATTTGACCGTCCAAGAGAAATTGACTTCAAAACCCTAGGAAAGGGAAATGAACTTGCCAAGGCACAACTGAAGCATGAACAAGGTGTAAAATGACTCATTAGACACTGACATGATAATGACAACCCTATGAATGATGATAGGCTCAGCTGAATGATGACATGGATTGACATTTGGGCAAACCCTAGACCTAATGCCTAGTGACCAAATTTTTCTTGAAGACTCACTGAAATGACAAAATTTGACCTTAAATCACTTTGTAAGAGCACTTGATCACTGGAGGAAGGCTGGAAAGACTGACACTAACATTGGCTCCAATGGGGATGGTAGCTCCTTGGAGGTGCCAAGAATCACAGACCTCTGGGAGAGCAGACCAGTGCCTTACAATTATTGGGCAATGGAGTCAAAAACTCGAGCTAAAATGCATGACTGAAAACTGACGCAAACTAACTTAACAACAAGATTGAAAATTGACTCACAAAGGACTCATGACTCAATTAAAAACTGACTCAATAATTAAACACAACCGACAAACTGAAAATGATGCTCAAAGTGGAGCTTATTCATCAAAACCTACTCTAACAGTTTCATTCATC